>APFE030445047.1:0-12778 GCA_000404065.3 Pinus taeda | reverse complement strand
CAGCATGTCAAGCAGTTTGCATGAGAAGGATGTTGAGGAGCTTAGGCAAAGAGCAGGCAAAAGCGACAGTGATTTTTTGTGACAATAGCTCAGCTATTGCATTGTCAAAGAATTCAGTGTTTCATAAGAGAACGAAACACATTGATACAAGGTTTCACTAAATCAGAGAATTGGTGAACAATGGAGAAATTGTCCTAGAACATTGCAGGACTCAAGAACAGGTTGCAGACATCTTGACAAAGCCACTGGATCAGAAAAGCTTTGAATTTTTGAGGAAGTGTCTGGGTATGACGGAATGCCCAGCGGTTGAAATTAAAGGGGAGTGTTGAATTTGTGATTTCAACCGCACACGGGCCAGCATTTAATACACCTCAAAACCACCACAGCAAAACCACAAACCACCTGGATGCATATCAGACCGCTTTTGCATGAAGGCAATTTCCATACACAAGAGCTCCGATACAACTTGGAGTTGACACGTGGATGAGGCGTGACATCACCCTTTGACACTTTATCGGGACGTAAAGATCGGTTAAAAAGTGGCTTCCGATATTCTCCTCCGCCGTCTGATGTGCTCCAGCATTCTCCACCGTTGATTGTTGAAAGCTGCATACGAGGCTGCAATAAATGTTATGTGGAGTAAAGTTCGGTGAAAAAGGCCTTCCGATATTCACCTCAGCTGTTGGATTCCAGGAGGGCAAATCAACGGTCGACGGGCATCTCAAGTTGCATACGAACCTGCATAAAATAAATATTGCGTGGAGTAAAGTCAAGTTTTATTTTTGACCATACCTTCATTAAAAATTTGTCATATGCGTAGGTGTATTTTTAATTTTCTTTTACGGGCGTAAATTAAATAGAGGCATCGGAAATGTCATATAGTTTAATTTTATTGTTTTTTTATTATTCAGGGGTGTGGCGTAAGTTTGTTTTTTACAGAACAAGTAAAAACATATTGTGGTTGGTCAATTTTGTATGTGGGAAGTGAACAAAAGAACGCACAGCAGTGAAGGAGCGATGGCTAAGAAGTGAAGAAGAAAACCAGGGGGAAGCTTGTATCAGAAAAACCATGAATTGTTTCACACAGCAGTGAAAAGGGAACAGTAAGTTTTGTAAATGTAAAACCATTTTTACAGTAGTAAATGTGAATGTAGATTTTACACAACAGTGTAAAAATCAATTGTAACAGAGGCAGAGTAATTTTTGTTAAAATGTTTTGGTGAATCCCTCTGAGTGAAAGAGGATGAATATGTATGAGTGATTTTGTTTAATGAATAGAAATCTTTTACAGTGGTGTAATACTCTGTTCTCAGTAATTTTTTTTAAGCTTCCCTGTGCAAAAGGGATCCTGGAGTAAAGGAAACAGAGCATTGCCTCTGTGTGCTTGAATTTTTGTGTTTTTGGGATTTTGCCAGTAAAATCCCCAACAAGGCAGACAAGATCATGCCTTTAGTAATTATACCATACGTAACCGTTGTGAGATAGACATGATCATGCATAGTTGTGTTAGAAAAAATTAGGAAATTTAATTTTCGGGGAGGGGTAGAGAGCTAAGACTCTCACGAAGCTAGCTTCGCTAGGAGTTGATTTCACGTAGCTACCTTCTTCCACTGCGGAGCTATTCCACAGACTTGGATTTCGCAGACCTGGTCTCGCAAAGCTATTTTGGTGCAGCTAGCTTCATGCACCTTGGAGCTGATTTCGCATGGCTACCTTGGCCCATCGCGGAGCTATTTCACAGACCTTTTCGTGGAGCTATTTCAGTGACCTAATGAATAATATTCACTCACTGCAAAAATAACAAAGTAGGTTTGGAGCAACACAATAAAAACTTAGTATTAAAATCTAAAACATGAAAATACATTCACATGAGGCTGCAATTCATTCACCAAGTAAAAACTAAAATTTAACGCTGAATAACACATAGTAAAATATTGTAAGTGTTGTTTGCCCCCACCAAAATTTGCTCCACCATTTTCTCCTAAGAGACTTAGCTATATTTCTCTCCAACTCTCTTACTCTCTAACTTATCAAAATGAATTTTACATTCATATTTAATTCAAAACACAATTTTACATTTAGTTCATGAGAGAGCAAAAATAATTAATATGATGTTGTTGTTGAGTTGTTGAGTGAACAGAATCGCATAGGTGTTCCTGGAGTGTGGGAAATAGTCGCTGATTGAATGCTTACCCATATCTATTTACCAAAAGTACATTAACTTCTTTAAATTCCTTGCTGCTTTTCAGAATGGTTCGTGCCTGGCTTCAGTCCTTCCATCTTCAACTAGAGATGCAACCTGCAAAAATACGTCTGAGCATAGGTGTTTCTGGAGTGTGGGAAATAGTCGCTGATTGAATGCTTACCCATATCTATTTACCAAAAGTACATTAACTGCTTTAAATTCCTTGCTGCTTTTCAGAATGGTTCGTGCCTAGCTTGAGTCCTTCCATCTTCAACTAGAGATGCAACCTACAAAAATACGTCTGACAAGTATGGCTGTTGTCCCGCTGTTTATTGCGGTGGTTGGGATTATTATCTCCAACACTTCCCCTTAATCACAATCGCCGTCATTGAAAATTCCCAAACAGTTTCTCAAATAAACAAAACTTTCACATGCCAGTGGCTTTGTGAAGATGTCAACAAATTGTTCTTATGACATTCAGTGTTGCAGCACAATTTCATCATTGTTAATCAACTCTCTAATAAAATGATATTTAGCATCAATATGCTTGGTCCTCTTGTGGAAAACGGAATTCTTTGACAATGCAATTGCTGAGGTGTTGTCGCAAAAAATAGTTGTCGTGCCCTCTTGGTCATGACGAATATCCCTCAACATCCTTCTCATCCAAACATCCCGACACACTGCTGTTGTTGATGCAACATATTCAGCATCTGTTGTTGACAGTGATGCTATTGGCTGCTTCTTGGAGGCCCATGAAATGGCTCCAAAACCCAAATGAAAAACATATCCTGATGTGCTCTTTCTGTTATCGACATTGCCTGCCAAATCACTGTCACTGTAACCAACCAGCCTAAAATCACTTGTTGTTGTGTACAAAACACCATACTGTTTTGTCCCACTAACATACCTCAGAACCATTTTCGCCGCTTGCCAATGTGTCTCCTTGGCTGTCTCCATGAACCTTGACACCAAACTTACTGCATACATTATATTTGGCCTAGTGGCGGTCAAATACATCAAGTTGCCTATCATGCTTTCATATAGTGTCGAATTGACATTGCTGCTACAATCTTCTTTGCTCAACTTCAACCCTAAAATAGTTGGAGTTGGTGCAGACTCGCTATTTTGCATTTTAAACCTCTTCAAAATTTCTACCACATACTTTGTTTAAGAGATAAAAATGTCATTTTTTTTAATTGCTTAACTTTTATACCCAAAAAATATCTTAACAATCCCAATTCAGTCATTTCAAATTCACTCTTCATGACTTGTTTGAAATCAGCGATGAGGAAATCATCACTGCGTGTAAAAATCAAATCATCTACATATAAGATGACAACGAGAATCTTACCTTCGCTCTCTTTGATGTAGAAAGTAGGCTCACCGAAACATTTGTTGAAACCATTGTCCAGCAAGCATCTATCCTGTTGTACCATGCGCGCGGTGCTTGCTTCTACCCATAAAGAGCTTTCCTAAATCGATATACTTTGTCTTCTTGGCCTTCAATCTCATAACCAGGGGGTTGTGTGACATACACTTCCCCTTTCAGCACTCCATTCAAGAAAGCTAATTTTACATCCATTTGATATACTCTCCATTTGTGTTGCATGACAATTGCCACAACTGCGCACACTGTCTCCATCCACGCAACTGGCGCGAACGTCTCCGCATAATCTCTTACATGCTGCTGCTTGTATCCTTTGAAAACTAGCCTTGCTTTGTGCCTTTCAATCTTTCCCTCAATGTTGCTTTTGGTCCTATAGACCCAGTTCACTCCAATAATATGTTTTCCTTTCAGAAGGATCACTAACTCCTATGTGTCATTCCTTTCTATTGCTTCTATTTCTTCCTCCATTGTTGCAACCCATTTTTCTTCTTTGATTGCATCCTCAAAGTGGATTGGGTCATCTACATGAAAAAATAATTCAAATAAGGAATTCAGGTCAGTGCTACTATCAACTTCATCTTGCTCATAAATTTCATTTAAATTTCTGAGTTTTGGTCTTCTTGTGCTTGTTGAAAATGGGCTTGACATGTCACTTAGTGTCACGCTTCGTGATGTGCTTGGAGAAGCACTTGCTTGGCTATGTGAAACTATCATACTATTTGTTGATGGTTTTTCTTATTGCCTACTTTGTTGCACTTGAATAGGAGTAGAGGGAGTCACTGTTGAGGAATTACTTGTTGCTGTTAATTCCTCTCTACCCTCATCTGGTATACATGCTTTGACATTGACAGTCTTCTCTAAACTTCCATCCCATGCTTCCTCTTTTATGATCTACACATCTCCGCTGATTATGACCTTCTTGGTTGATGGATTGTAGAGCTTGTATTCCTTGGATTCATCACTATATCCAAAAAATATACATTTCTCCCCCTTGTTGTCCAACTTCTTCTTTAACTCATCTAGGACATGTGCATACGCCACACATCCAAAAAATCTCATGTGAGTGACATTTTTCTTTCTTCCACTCCATGTCTCTTCATGAACAATGTTCTTAATGCTTTTGGTTGGACATCTATTCAAGATATCTGCTGAACAAGTGACAACTTCAGCCCAATAGTCATTTGGCAAATGATTTGGTTTCAACATACTCCTTGCCATTTCCATAATGGTCCTATTCTTTTTTCTTTCCACACCATTTTTCTGCGGTGTATATCTTGTTGTAAATTGTTTGTGAATTCCATGCTCCCTATAAAAACAAAGGAAGTCATTTGAGATATATTCACCACCTCTGTTAGTCCTAAGGACATTGATGTAGTATCCATTTTTCTTTTCAACAACAGCCTCGTATTGGCGAAAGTGCTCGAACATTTCACTTTTTTGTTTTAGGAGATAGACCCATGTCCTCTTTGTGTAGTCATCTATGAAGTTCAATACATAGTGGTTGCCACCAATTGATGGTGTCTGCATTGGTCTACATAAATTTGAGTGGACAATCTCCAAAGGTGCCTTTGCCCTCACTGGCTTTGCTGTTGGAAATGTCTATCTATGTTGTTTGCCCAAGATACATCCTTCACATATGTTGTCTGGTTTTTCTATGAGTGTTAAACCCTTCACCATGTCTTTTCTATGCAGCAAATTCAAACCTCCAAAATTGAGATGTGATCCAAATCTCAAGTGCCATAACTAGTTTTCATCTTTTACCTCTTTTTGAAAGTTTACCTGTGTGACAGTTGCTTCTTTTCTTCCATCTTCTTGTGCATTCATAGATAGTTGTGTTTGTGCACCTTATTTCTACAAATCTGATATTATTTTTAGGGGAAACATTCTTTTGTTTGTCATTTGAACCTTTTCAATCAACTGTCTTCTTGGAGGCCTATCCAAAATTGTGCACACATAAATTTTGAAGAAGGCATTGTAACCCTTCTGCATGAGCTATCGAATGCTCATGAGATTATGTTTCAAACTGGGGAAAAAGTAAACATCTGAGATACATTTCTTCTCCCCCTTCTTTGTTACGATATTAACTCTTCCTTTTCCCATGAAAGATACTTTTCTATCAGTCCCTAATGTGACTTCAGATTTCATACTTTCATCTAGATCAGAAAACATTTCTATGTTTCCTGACATGTGGTTACTACACCCTGAATCTAGATACCATATATCACTTTGTTTTTTTTGTGCTACATTACAAGCTAAAAATATGCTATCATGGTTCTAATTTTCTCTTGTGAAATTTACACTTGGTTTGTTACTAATGTCATATTGGTTCTTTCTACATTCATTTGCATAATGACCATACTTCTTACAGTAATGACATTGAACTTAAGATTTCTCATACCTCTGACCTTGTGCTTCATTTTTGCTTGGGCCTTGACTTGGATTTTGATTGTTTCCTCTTCCATTTGAGCTTGAAAGGCTTCTTCTTCCACCTCTGTGTGGGTTTCTTCCTCTTCCTTTAGCATATGGTCTTCCTCTACCTCAACCTTGACCAAATGATGCTTGTGTCTTGAAGGCATGCTCCAACGAGGAGTGTGCTACTCTATTCACTCTATGTTCATGAGAAATCAGTGATGCACTAAGCTCATCCACCGAGAACTGTGAGAGATCCTTTGTGTCTTCTATGACCACAACAATGGCCTCAAACCTTGCTGGCAAACTTCTCAAAACTTTCTCAACTTTTCTTCTTTCCTTAACTGTCTCACCATGAGACTCTTTCATACAAAGTGTTTCAAAATCTCTCCTCAACATTTGCAGCTTTGTTGTCTTGACCTTTTCCATGCTTTGCTAGGTTGTTTGGAGGATGTCCGATGCTTGCTTGAACTTTGTTGCTACTGCAACCCTTGGGAAAATAATTTCATGAACTACTTGAAAATATATAACAGGGCTTTTGAATCCTTCTTCCTGTTGTCCCTTAACAAATCTCTTTATTTTTTAGATAAGGGATTGTACGCTACTGCATTTGCTAGTTCTTGAAAACCATTCTCCACCAAATCCCAAATGCCTTGAGAAGAAAATAAGCCCTTCATTGTAATAGTCCAATAATCATAATTTTTGCCACTAAGCTGAGGTATTTGAGGATTATTCAAGCTTGTGCTTGATGTTGCCATTTCTTAGCGTAAAAGAAACTTTCTACTTGTTGGTAAATATGCTAAAAACAATCTGCCCTGAGAACAACTCCTACTGCTAGTAAAAACACTTGTTTTTACACTAACAATATTTAACCATACCATGTTAGAAAAATTTAGGAAATTTAATTTTCTCAGAAGGGCAGAGAGCTATGACTTGTTTTTACACTAACAATATTTAACCATACCATGTTAGAAAAATTTAGGAAATTTAATTTTCCCGGAAGGGCAGAGAGCAGAGCTATGACTTGTTTTTACACTAACAATATTTAACCATACCATGTTAGAAAAATTTAGGAAATTTAATTTTCCCGGAGGGGCAGAGAGCTATGTCTCTCACGAAGCTACTTTTGCGCAGCTAGGCATCAAGAGTTGATTTTGCGTAGCTAGCTACCTTTGCCCACCGCGGAGCTATTTCATAGACTTGGATTTTGCAGGCTATTTCATAGACTTGTATTTTGCGGACCTGTATTTCGCACAACTATTTCAATGTCTTAATGAATAATATTCACTCACGACAAAAATAACAAAGTAGGTTTGGAGCGACACAATAAAAACTTAGTATTAAATTCTAAAACATGAAAATGAATTCACATGAGGCTGCGACTCATTTACCAAGTAAAAACTAATATTTCACGCCGAATAACACGTTTTCAGGCGCCCACCAAAATTTTCTCCACCATTTTCTCCTCAAAGACTTTCTCTCTCTTTCTATCCAACTCTCTTACTCTATAACCTACCAAAATGAATTTTACATTCATATTTAACTCAACATACAATTTTACATTTAATTCAGGACAGAGAAAAAATAATTAATATGATGTTGTTGTTGAGTGTGATGAGAATCGCACACGTGTTTTTGGAGTGTGGGCAATAGTCGTTGAATGAATTATTGCCCATATCTATTTACCAAAAGTACATTAACTGCTCTAAATTCACAGTAAAATACTGTAAGTGTTGTTTTCAGGCGCCCACCAAAATTTTCTCCACCATTTTCTCCTCAGAGACTTGCTCTCTCATTCTATCCAACTCTCTTATTCTGTAACCCATCAAAATGAATTTTACATTCATATTTAACTCAACGTACAATTTTACATTTAATTCATGATAGAGAAAAAATAATTAATATGATGTTGTGGTTGAGTGTGATCAGAATGTTGTTGTTGAGTGTGACCAGAATCGCACAGGGGTTTCTGGAGTGTGGGCAATAATCGTTGAATGAATTATTGCCCATATCTATTTACCAAAAGTACATTCACTGCTCTAAATTCCTTGCTGCATTTCGAAATGATTCGTGCTTGACTTCAGTTCTTCCATCTTCAAACAGAGACTCAACCTGCAAAAATAAGTCTTACAAGTATGGCTGCTGTCAAGCTATTTATTGCGATGGTTGGGATTATTATTTCCAACAAGTTGGCTGCTGTCAAACTATTTATTGTCAAACTATTTATTGTAGTGATTGGGATTATTATTTTCAACAAATTGGTGGTAGTTGGTTTGTAGTTGTTATCAACAGATACTCCCCTTATGTAAGTTGTTTACTTTAAGCTTTGAATACTAATTCAGGATAGCCGAGAGTGTGGGAGAGGGTTTGACATATCTCGAGAAAGGAGACCATGTGATTCCTCTGTACAATGGAAAATGTGAAGAGTGTGTCTACTGTAAATCTAAGAACACCAATCTGTGTGGTGAGTTTAGAGAAAATCCCTACAGTACAATGATGAGAAAGGATGAGAAATCTCGTTTCTCCATTGGTGGAAAGCTAATGTATCATTTCTTGTCTTCTACATGTACCGAATACACTGTAGTGGATTATGCTTTTGTTCTCAAGATTAATCCGAAAGTTCCCTTGGATATAGCATGCTTGCTAGGCTATGAACTGGCCACAGGTATCGGACTGTTCAGTTTGATGAAATCAGAATTCACAGGCTTTCAATTGTATTATTATAATGACAGCTGGAGACTGTCTTCAGAATGCTTTTAACCATGGACTCTGCTACCATGTGCGCCTGCAGGACTTGGAGCTATATGGAACACAGCAGACATCGAACCCTGATCAAGAGCTGCTATCTTCGGCCTTGGCACAGTTGGCCTTTCAGTAAGTGATTTGGTTATCCATGATATTTGTATGACTGCTGTGCTGCCTATATTTCTTCAGTTGGTTTCTTAAGTTTTAAGTCTGATTGGGTTGCAGAGGGTGCCAGGATAAGACAAGCATCCAAGATTATTTGCATTGACACAAATCCCAACAAGTTTCCTAAAGGTAGATGCACTTTTTCTGAGACTGACTGGTAAAATTGTCATAAAATTTAGTAGGCAGGTTCTTAAAGGTCCTGAAAGGTCTTACCTCTGCAAAATTAAGGCACTGGTCTTGAGCCAAAGGTTGTTCTTGAAAGACAGTAAAGTCCTACTAGAAACCTGAATGGTTAGCCATGAAAGGTAGTAAAGTTCTAAAAGAATCATGAAGGGTTGGCCATGAAAGGTAATAAAATCCTGATAGAAGAGTTGTCTTGAAATTTTTTACATAAGTTTGATAGGTCATATATACTTGTTAGAATGGTTGGACTTGACTGCGATCTCAACCCTGCTCATTCAAGAAAATGTTTGAGGCAAATTACCCAATACCATCCTATTTGTCAATAGGATCTTAATCGCATATCACAATTTAGTGAGCCTAACTTACAAGGATAGTTCGGTGGATAGAAATTTCTTTTAAAGTAATTATTTAGTCACAGAATGCACTATCAATTAGATGTACCAGAGTATATATCGTTCTCTTCCCTGAGATAAAATGTTATCAAGAGTTTCACCACTTGCACTACTTACACTGCAGCCAAAATCCTACGAGTGGTAGACTGCATCAACCCAAAAGACCACGAAAAGCCCATTCATGAGGTAACCTACTATTTCAAATTATTCTTGTATGTAATGACAATCTCTCCAACACCTATTAGCTCCCAAACTCATGAGAAGAGAAACACTTTTGCAGGTGATAAGGGACATGTCAAATGGAGGTGTGGGTTATAGCTTTGAATGCATTGGAAATACATATATCTTATACCAGTGCTTTCTGGACACCAATGATGTAAAGAAACCCTTTGTTCCCCATTTTCAAGTTCAATACCATTATCAAGTTCAATATCGTTGATAACAAAAATACTACTATTTATGAAACTGATAACAAAGATCATAGATATCTGGATCAGCTGAAACCTCCTACTAACTGATTAATTTCCATGAAGGTCTGCTAGGGATATGCATAAACTAAACTCTAAAGCCGCATTATGGTTCGTGTGTCCTCATGGTTCATGTTTTGGTCAATTGGTTGGTTGGGATTGTAGGTCTGGAGCTTGACAGTGTGGTTGGGATTTGATTCGAGTCCAAGAAAGCTAAGTCTTCTTCCAGCAGAGTTTTTTTATGGGTCGGAGGATTGTGGCATCCATATTTGGTGGATTCAAGGGAAACTCCCAATTGCCTAATGTTACAGGAAAGTAAACAAGGTAATGAATCATCAGATGACATACAATGGTTTTAAGCAAATTGTATTTAAAACTAGTGGTTCATGCTTTATTATTTTTCTTACAATATGCAGTTTGATTACAGGAAGTCCAAGGAAAGGAATTAATTACCCATGAGCTGCTTTTGCATATATTAACAAATAATTTGATTAGTTGTTAGAAGGTAAGAGTTTGAGATGTTTTCTCCATCTCTAACCAAATATATTTTCCACTTTCTTCCAGCCAGCCACCATATATGCAAGAAATAGTCAATTTTGTTACTTCTAATAAAGGCTTTGTCACCTCTAATTGTCAATTGTGTTCCTACTAATAAAGCCTTTGTCAGCTCACCTCTTACTTCTAATAAAGGCTTTGTCACCTCACCTCTTATGGAACTATATTATGTCCAGTGAGGGAAAGCCTTATTTGTGTGGTTTTAGTCTCAAACCAAGTAAAATGACCTAGCTAAGGAATTTGTGCCCCTTCAAAGTAGTTTTCCATTAAATATTAGATGTTTATGTTATAGAAGGTATTTCATGTGGACTTATGAGCAAAGCTTTATCATCTGTGAAGTGTTTAATTCAATTTCCTTAAATACTTAATCCAATGGTGTATTCAATTTTTATTAAAAGTTTGATTTACTTCAGTTTTATTTTAGCTATAATATAGTTTATGTTCTATAGATAATAGACATAAAAATGAGTAACTAGTATTGAAATTTAAGTTATACTTAAATATGTTTTTAAAAATGTTTATAATAATAATAATATTAGATATATTGCTGATTCTAACTTATTAATATCTAAAGAGATTAAATTAACTTTCAAGATGTTTTTTATTTTCTAGAGTTTAATAGATAATTATGCTGCGGTCGTTATTAATATTATTTATATATAAATTCAATATTTCATATTATACGAACACTTTTATGTGATTTATTAAAATTATTACATGTTTATAATTTTTTTAAATTTAATTTTAACGTGATATGCATAACATTCATGATATAGATAGATAGATAGATAACTTATTACAAAAAATATTGTAAATAACGGATTTTTATGCTTCTTAATTAAATTTAAATATTAAATTATTAAATATAATGGTTATAGATATGAATTATTATTTTAATTATATGAGCAAATAAATCCTAATTATAACATAAATATATGTCTCATTTCTACATTTAGATTTTTTTTAATTATATGTTTATCAATTCAATTTATTACATTTTTATATGTTTGAAAATAAGAATTATTATGAATTTATTATTTTACTTATTACTTTTATAATTGAGTTGATATTGTGCTTTATTATTATTACTATTATTTGGTTCAATGCTTCATTTTACTCTTACTTCAACATCTCTTCCATATTAAAGAGACATTTAAATTTGACACTCATTTACTACTAGGAGAACATCTCCCCAATATTGAGCCAAAATTTAAATATCTACACTCATTTAGAGATATTATAACATCTTCCATACTGACCTGACCTGTAGAGTGCCTGCTGGGGTAATAATTATGTTAGAGTGTCTGTCGGGGTAATAATTATGTTGTTGTCAGTGTTTTTCTTTTGAAGTATACACACATTAACAAGGACAAAAAAAATAACGTCTAAAGGAAAAGAAAAAGAAGAATGTAAAGGTAAGGCTAAGAAGATGGTTAGTAAAGATGATAAAAATATGTCCATGGATTTGGAGAATAATTAAGGAAAAAGTATAGAAAGAAGAAGAGATGGATGTTGAGGGAAAAATAGGGATTAAAAGATGTGAATAATTGGGAGATCAAACATCAAAGGCTGAGTGGTTAATGTGATGAATAAGGGGTTTTCATGGCTTTCTAGCTTATAGCCATCTTCACAATTAAATTTATCCTAGTGCTTCTCAATCACAAGAGCTTCTCAAATGATATGAGAAGTTTAATGGGACAGTTGGGGCTATGATTTTAGTTTGGTTGAATCAAATGAGATGTTTTAATTTAAGAAAATGTTCTGCAATAATAGATTTGGAGATGCAGTTATGGGTGGTATTAGCAATATTTTCTTTGAGGCAAGCTTTAAATGAATGATCAGTTTGGCCAATGTATGATTTTCTGTTAGAGAAAGGAACTTGTTATACCTGTAATTGCGACATAGGATATTATTTATCCTTGGATGAATGAAATAGTTGTTTAAGCATTTTATAGGCTTTATAGTGGGTTTTAATATTATTTTTGGCTAAACATTTGGAGATAAGATCATTGGTGCATTGGATGTAAGGGAAAGGAGAGATTGAGGTGGAGAGGGGGGATTTTGGTTCTTAGATTCTAGGCCTCACAAAAATATTTGTTGATTTAGGAGTAAGGGTAACCATTGGCCCTCAAGGATTTAATCAAACAACATTTTTCTTTTTCTAAGAACTAAGGAGCAGAAATTCAGATGGCATGAGCCACAAGAGTATTTAAAATAATAGATTTTACATCAAGGTGATGATGAGTGATAGAGTCCTTTCCATATAGACATAGAGGGTTAATAATCAATC
>APFE030445032.1:0-11216 GCA_000404065.3 Pinus taeda | reverse complement strand
CTCTCAGTATTATTTCCAACAGAGACTGTATTCCCTTTTGCTCCAGGCTCTCAAGAGTACTTGAGCTGGGAAAAGCACCTGGGACTGGGCCTGTTGTAAGCTGTAGTCTGCAACACGAGCTTAAGATACAAGGCCCCTTTAGCAAGGAACTGGAGCTCAGTATTTCTAGTTCTTCTCAAGCAGTACATTACAGAAATCTGTACGCACAATTACAGGAAACTGTTGTGTATAGTCTCTCTCGTACAATAAACAGTTCAAACTGTTTTCTACAATACTCCGATGATTAGGATATACGTAAAAAAAGAACGAAAAAGAGCACCGTGAACAATAACCGTGAACAATATTCAGAACATCACAAATGTGAAAGAATCTAATAGTATAGTATGCTCGTTCTTGTATGTCCAGCTTGTAGTACAAGCACAGCTGAGTATACATGTAATATAGTTGTCAACCCGTATTGCTGGAAAAGACTAAGACTATAGCCCCTCTCGCTCCAGGCTCTCAATAATAATTGAGCTGGGGAAAGCACCTGGGACTGGGCCTGTTGTAAGCTGTAGTCTGCGACACAAGCTTAAGATACAAGGTCCCTTGAGCAAGGAACCAAATCACTTTTTACCACCTCTCAAGAAAAGTCGAAGCAGGGTTGTCAAGGTCCGCAGCTGCTACTCGTGTTGATAACTCCGATGACTAAGATATCATTCAAAATAGTACAAATGTGAAAGGATGGCATATTTAACTTTTGAAATAGAAATACAGTGATTCAAAACTGACATGAGCATGATACATAAAGTGGCTTGCATAAATTTAAAACTTTCCTGTAACTGAAGAATGTGCATTGTAACTCATATTGCTATGCTCCTATTGTTAGTGGCTGTTTCTTGCTTTCTTTTTTCGTTGTGCTTCTACTTTTATGATGTCCATAATCAAAAGAGTCATGAGGACAAGTGCTAAGAGAAACAATGCTGACAGTTCAGTAAGTTGGCTTATGCTAATGGATTCCATGTTATGTGAAGCAGAGAGATGTATGTCAATATGTAGGTGCTGAAGGTAATTTATAAAAGAGTTCAGGATGTTTGCAAGTTGGTTTTAAGTGTGAATGGCACTGGGTTTTTGAGAATATTTTAGTAGAAGTAAGACGTAATCATTTGAAAAGATTGAAAGACAGTGGGTAAACACAGAAACGTGTTGTATAACCAAATAGGGAAGGCCGTGGAAGATCGCAACACTTGAATGCGGGATAGATTTCTAACAGGTGCAGAAATAAATACATAAATACATATACGGCCTGATTTGATATTATCCAATATGAATATGAAAGGCATTTATTGGAGATGCAAGCACTAGCTAACAAACGAGGCTGGCTTGGGACTTCCACTGTGCTTGGGACTTCCACTGTCCAATCAGTGAGTCAAGCGTGTCTGCGCTTTCAAAGAAAAGGAGATCCTGTGGGTAGCTAATAATAGATCGTTGCCAGCTGACTTGGTAGAATTCTTTATGGTCGATGGACAAGCCACCAAAGGAGGCGAGCCACTATGATGGACTTAGTTGTGCATTTAATTAATTGTAGGTTAAAGTGAATTTATGGACAGAAGGTAAAGCTCAGGGTTATTTATGTATTTTTTTTTTATTTTATACTTGAAAAATATTTACACGTTAACAAATTTGATCTCTATGAATGCAGACTAAATAACTACTTAAAATGAATCTTTATATATACTGCAATAATTTTAAAAGTTTGAAATAATGTAACATGGAATTTTGAAGTAACAAACCAACTTTTAAATATAAAAACAAAAAAAACAGTGAAGCATTGAAACGTCAAGGGAGATGAAATACAGTGTTCACACTGTAAAATAATTTCACTGTAATATTAAAAATAAAACAGTGTGTATAAAGAGAATATGTAACCTTAAAATATATCATTCCAAATTATATATACAAATTAAAATACACCCACATGATTTATTTAGACTACTGCCTTGTATATATTGCAACATTACAAATTGTAAAGAATGCAATAATATTACAGCAGCATTTAATATTCACACAACGAGGAAAGAAATCAAGACTCAAGAGTATCCAACCTTGAACTTTGACTGAATCCAAGTTCCATTCGTCTTACGCTCCATTTATAAGCACGAGACGAAACTTAAAAGGAAACGATAATGAAAAGCTAGGAGCGAGAGGGATCGAAGATTGAACCAGAATCACAGACAAATCACCACTGGACCACAGCACAACCGCCATTCTATACTTTATATATCACTATTTCCCACCTACCACCACCAGTAACCAAACCGGAGGATGACCCATGAATCGTCGGTTGGCTGGGTCGAACCACAGAACGATATATACACATTAAATATACAACTGAAAGATGAAAAGCTTGTGGTCGTCTTCTTAGGATTGTCCAAATATGAATTGATCCGTCCGTGAATTCAGTACATATTTACAAAATTTGAACCTCAGCGAATAAAGTTGATACTATATGTGCTTGATAAGGCAAGCTAGTTGTCCCCAATCTTGACAATCAACATTGCAGGTGATTGAATAAGAAAGGCACCACACAGTCGTGGGAAGCCTAGTTCACGTTTTCCTGTCTGAAACATCGAGTAAATTCAATAGCAAAAAGCAATGTTGATGTATGGGTTTGTCTTCTAGCTTTGACAAGCTTGTTTAAAGCATGTAAATCAAGCGGTGTCTTCCAAATTTATTCCATCATTGGATGTCTTATGCTGTCATTATTTGTTTGAATTGAATAATGATAGGGTTCTGAAAATGTTATCAAATGCCAACGTGATAATCCTGCCAATAAATTTGCATCGTTCCTTGCAAATGATAGTAAAACTCCTAAGCATGACATTGATGGTGATGCAGTCATGGCTGATGATCATATTGTTCACGTAATGAGTATACTTATTAGGGTTAGAGTGAAAATCTTAATGATAAGCGTGAAAACAGCCAAGGAAGTCGATGGAGAGACTGAACGGTATTAGGATTAAAAAAAATATTCCATGAGTCCATTGTATCCCGGTTACACTAATTTTAGTAAATTTGCTTCTGCCAATCGTCATGAAGATCATTATATCAGTGTCCTGTTGGCTTTTCGGCCACAAATATACTTTCAGCTTTAACCATATAAATGCAATCATAATATTATTAAATATTTTCTGTTTTCGCATAGATCTGTACTGCACTCCTGTACATATGTAATCTGTAACCATATGTTATACATATGTAATCTGTAACCATATGTTATGGCAGTCTTTGACTGCAAATATATAAAAATTAAATATATACCTGAAAAGCTTTTACATATCTGGCCATCTAAAATATAATTTTTTAATTTAAACGTTCCACGTCAGCCCACTATTATCCAGATGAGGTTCCAGTTCAGCGGAGCGTCTGGGAGCAATGAGTGTTCTCTTGTAGTTTGCATGCACTTCACGTGTCCTTGCAGCATCGGGACGACGAAGCCACCCTCTTGTCTAAGCCTGCTCCCACGTCATGGCTTCAATCTGCGGGACCTGCTCAAGAATCAAACGTTTCAGAAACTACTGTCATTGCTCTCCAAAAAACCAAGATTGTCAGCGCTCTCAGGCGCCTCAAATTTGATCTCGAAGTGCATGGATGGCAGGTGCAGCTCCAGTAGCAGCAGATTCCTCTACCATAACCTTTGTGGAGGCTGTCAGCTGTTGATTTGAATTTTCTCCTTTCTGTAGAAAGTACGGATTTGAATTCATAACTACGTCTATCAATCTGCATTTGTATTTGAACAGACTTCGGCTTTTGCATAGAGCCTCGTGGTTATGGATCTTAAAAATTAAAAATCTCAGAGAAATCTAGGAATTACGAAGTCAGTAGTGAAGACAATCGGGATCAATAAAACGGTATTAATGGAGAAAGCAGTAGTAAGCATCAAGACGGGAGAAGTAGATGAATGCACTGATTTCTCAATCACAACAGTCAAAGAGCTTGCGGATTCAGGCATCACTCAGGTTCCTCCCATATTCCTGCAACCTCAAACAACACGAGTTCATTATGGTGTGACAGCTGAACAAATCCCTGTTCTAGACTTGAAGAAATTGGAAGGCGATGGGTGAACAGAGGTTCTGCAACAGATTGTAGATGCTTGTGAGGCCTGGGGTATTTTTCAGGTAGGTTCTGCAACAGATCGTAGATGCTTGTGAGACCTGGGGTATTTCTCAGGTACAGTAGATATGAATTTTGGTGTTGGAATGAGATTTAAAAATAAGAATCTGTTTTTGTTTAAAAAAAAAATTAATAGACATTTTTCTATTATAAATTTGGAAAATATTTTAGAATCTGCAATGGGATTTATAGCCACCGACCATGTTCTTTACACGGCAAATGTAGGCGATTGCAGAGCCATTATGGGCGTCTCGACCTTCTGCAGCCAAACACAGGAAACCATTGTTTCTGCAGAGCGACTCACCAGAGATCACAGTGCAGTGTACAAGGATGTCCGGAAGGAGCTGAGAATGCTACATCCAGACGAACGCTCTATTGTGGGCATCAGCAAAGGCCAGATAATTCCTCTTTGTATTTTGCATAATTGAATGACTTATATTTACTTTTCTGTAGGAAAAATCTCATATAGGGAAAAGTTGACTGGTATATGCTTTCTAATTTAATGCAGGAGTTAGCCAGAGATCAGGTACCAGCACGCTTAAGCTCTCTGCTGGTTAATCTTCAATTTTTAGGGGTAGATATATTTGATTTAGATAAAAGCGAAATCTCCGTGGTAAGGTTGTTTGCTTCAGAGCACTCCTGCTCTTAAAGTTATGGACTTCACCTTACCAAACGAATATACAAAAAGAAGGTATACAAATTTTTCGAAAAGGATAAAGAAATTGAGAAGAGCTTCCAGGCACGCAAGAATACTTCTATAGGAGACCAACTGAAAGATACCTCTATAAACGTTGATCAAACTATTTTATGTCTATATTGGTGGCCTTTATATAACTTAAAATAAATTTGTTCTCGCCTATAAATTTTGTTTTCAGGTTTTAAAGTAAACCTGAAGCATCGGTTCAGCGCCCCTATTATCTCATATCTGCTCGAACAACGTCAGAACAAGGCGCCAAGGTCTGGATGCTGCAGCTCCTATCTGTGGCTTGCTTGTCTCTGGCTGCTAAAATGGAGGAAACCCAAGTTCCTTTCCTCCTGGACTTGCAGGCTGAAGCGCCCGACTTCCTCTTCGAGCCGCGTACTATCCAAAGTATGGAGCTTCTGGTTCTGAGCACTCTGGAATGGCGGATGCTCTCTGTTACACCGTTTTTGTTCGTCGATTAATTCTTGCAGGGTGGAGGGGGCAGGAAGCCACCGCCGAGAGCTATGGTGGCGCGAGCCAATGAGCTCATATTCAACACACACACAGGTATCATAACATTTCTAAAATAACAGATAACAATTGTAATACATAGATGGTTCATAATGCATTACTCTGCCAATCGAAAAGTTGGTTATGGGTTGCTAGTTATACCATCCTCCTTCCTTACTTTGATAGTAACATTGCTCATGCAAATTACAATGTTGACACGGCACGGCAAGGATTATTTGACACGGGCAGCAGCCATGGTTTGACATAGGACAGATGATACGCCATAAGTATTGTTAACATTAAATGTTAGGAGATTAATGCTAAGGCAAACATACATAGCATTAGTTCATGAAATTGTCAAATTGTTGTAATCACTTGTACTTGTCCTAACTTTTGAGCCCGTATATCTCGTTTTGAGGCCAAATAAGATGAAAAATTTGTTCATTGGTTAAAAGAATAAGAAAATATAAAATATCGTATTGGTTCTTGTGTCATCTCAGCAAACTTTGTTTTAAGTTATAAGACGTTTGTTGGTTATCGTGCCAAAATAATGTTATCTTCACAAATCGATTACTATAGTCCCTGCCAGCCTAACTTTTGAGCCCGTATATCTCGTTTTGAGGCCAAATAAGATGAAAAATTCGTTCATTGGTTAAAAAAATTAAGAAAATATAAAATATCGTATTGGTTCTTGTGTCATTTCAGCAAACTTTGTTTTAAGTTATAAGACGTCTGTTGGTTATCGTGCCAAAATAATGTTATCTTCACGAATCGATTACTATAGTCCCTGCCAGCCCGGAAAGGCAAGGAATAGTAAAAAATGATGCAATTTGAATTTAATTCTCAAATTAAGACTCTGTCACAGAAAAATCTATGGTTCTTTGTTTTTTGAGTGTAACTCGGTGCCTAAGGAATCTGGATGTTGAGGTTTCATTTCAAGACAAAGGAACGAAAAAACATATATATATTTTTTATTTATATCTACCTTAATAGGGAAAGAAAAGCGTTATCCCTTTTTATATGTGAGATTACATGCATGGTTGTTAATGTAATATGCAAGGATTTAAATGAATCTAAGGTTATTTTTTATTTGCGTGTAACTTGGTGCCTAAAGAATATGGATGTTGAGGTTTCACTTCATTGTTTAGCATTCCAGGCAAGTGAACGAGAAAAAATATTTTGTTATTTACATTTATTTTCATAGGGAAGAGAACAACGCTATCTCTTTTGATGGGTTGTGATTACATGGTTTGTTATTAATGTAACATGTGAGGATTTAAATGAAATTTATTTAGGCACAAAAAATATAATGTGTTATTATATGTGGATTTACTTGTATGGTATATATTCACAAGAAGATGGATAGGTTTACATGAGAAAGATATGTTTGATGGAAAATGCCTTTCACTTCTACTTCTTTCTACCTTGACCTTTATTTGAATGAAAGAAAATCCTTCAATATAAAAGGATTGAGATTGTCTTCAATATAAAAGGATTGAGGCTTCCCTATTTAAAACAAATGAGATAATTGATAACCCAGATGTATGAAATGAACTATCATTAATATAATTCTTGAGATAAGTTAATTATACTTTATTTTTATTTATAATTTAGCACCATTATTCTTTCACAAACACCATTTCTTTAATGACTTTATTTAAAAAAATATTTTTTTCTTTCAAATATATATAATGTTTTTTTAAATGATTGTTATATATTTAACAAACATACAAAACCCACTACAAATCATTAGTTTAAGAGGCCATTTCATGTTATTTGGAGAAGAATTCAAATAGGAAATTCTAAAATGCTACCAACAAGTCTAGCAAACAAACCTTCTCAAATGTTGTACAAATTAAAAGTTTTAGGTTAATCATATAATTGAGTCTATGTAGCTTATCTAAGGGACAACGTACACTCATGTAAATTGGTAGCTAGGTAATATATCAAGGAGTGTGATCCATGTAATAAAAAACAAAATCTAAGATCTTAAATTTGGAGAATGCATGAAACATAGTTTTCATGACTCATTGTATAATTGTAATTATTTTAACTGTAAATGTAGATTGAGACATCTTATAATTAGTTATATTCTTATTATAACATGCATAAAAATGTAAAATTAACAACAAAATCAAAATGCTCTTAGGTAGTATATGCTAGCTACCACTTCTTAATATGTTAAAATGAAAAAGGCTTCATGATTCATTTTCAAATTTGTTTCATATGAATTTTTTGTGATCATTTTGATGTTTATTAGAAGAATAAAGTCATCACATCTCTCTTATTCCATAATCTCACCATGCATCCTAGGATAATTGTTGTTTCTTTTTGTATATTTTCAAGGATAAACAATGTCAACTTAACTATGAATGAATGAGTTAAAAGATTTGCATGAATTTTGATTGAAAAGGTTAGTCATTGAAGGGTTAGAAAGTGAAAGAAAGATAAATCAATTACAAAACACAAGTTACATGTCTAAGAAAATCATGAAGAACACAATCGCAATTGAAGTGAATGAAGGTAGCCCCTTCCTTCAATGCAAAATAAATGAGTTCCATCCCAAAAACAAGATAAAGAAAAAGAGATAGTTTTTGCATGGTGAAACCCTCCTTGAGATACCATGTTAACATATCACATGTGAAAACTAGTCATGGAAGAAGAAAGAAGAAAGGGGAAAGGTAAAAGATAAAGGCATTATTTTCAATGGTTGCAAGTGTCAAATATCACTTCGAGCAATAAAAAGGCCAAAAACAAGAGGAGAAGAACCATAGACAATGTAAATATCTAGTCTAAGGTTTTCAAGATCCTCCAATATATGGGTTTTAGGATATAAAACTTAGAAAAGATACAACTTAGTAGGCCTTGTACAATCAAGGCATAAATAAGAAAAAAAATAAGGCTATAATGGACATTATTAATCAAGGAGAATCATCATTTATCATCATCCATATGATCATTAATCATCATTTTTCATCACGACAATCTTAATCATTCATTTCATCATTTCAACTCCACTTCTGAAAAAATACAAGCATCATCATCCATATCATTAGATTAGGTCAACCCCATCTTAATATCACCAACACCAACATCTTTAGCAAAATATCTAGTAGCAACAACAATATTTCGGCCTACAAAAATAAATAAAAATGTTGATTAGAAAAGAGGTACAAGCTCTAAAAATTTTATTCTGGAGATGGTTGTCAATACACACATGCAACAAAGGAATAGATAAAACTTTCATAAAAACAACCAATGTTACAATATTCCATAATATCTCTCAACATGCACTAAATTCAACCTAATACAAACATTTTTTTCTATAAAAGTTCACATGCATGTCTTTGTAAATCAACACATCTCTTAGTCTACAAGAAGTTGAAGAAAAAAAGACTTCGGATGCTTATCTCAATGTACATCAACATTTCTATCCTACAAGATTAACACCAACATCAAGATCAACAAATATAATATAATGCAACAAGATCAACCTATGATGTATATATAAAACATCAATTGTATCTTAAAATTATTATCTTTATTCTATCATGCAAGATTAAAATCATGTACAACAATGCAATACAATCTATAAAAACAATCAACCCACAATAACAATACACTTTATAGGATTCAAAAATTCCGAGCAAGTTTATATTTCAAGGTTCTAAGTTTTCAAGTGAGATGAATTCCAATGCTTGTAATAGAGATGTTCAATTAATAGTTTACTTCATCAAAAGCATATTAACTTAAAGTATAACTTACTCCATCATTTGTAGACATTTCTCACTCCCACCATCTATTATTTGTATTCATAGTGTATTTATTTCATTAATCCACCTCATTAATTCCATCCATAAAACCATACACTTCGACTTCATGCATCATCTGTATACTCATTAAAGTACCCTTGCACTTATACACATCCAAACCCCATAATATTTATCCCTTTCTATCCTTAAAATTTTTGAAATGTAATTCTAGCTACTAAAACAAGCAGTTACATGATGCTATTGGAAGTCATTGTTTTAAACTAATACAAGAGTCTATAGGAAATAGCTTCAAAAACAAAGTGATACAGGAATATAAATCAAAATCTACTCCAAAACACACTATTTTCCAAATATTCACCATAAATATTACCTAAGGATCAAAAAGGCCCTATAACATCAAATGAAAAAAAATCCTATAAGAAAAGATTTCTCTCTTCCTTCTTCAACTATAGTAGGATACTCTACCTCCCTATAGTAAGTTATAAGAAGCAATATTTTAGACTAAAATTCAATATCAACATATATGATCCCTATAATGTAATCAATAAATCTATGTGATCATTCTCATATCTATATTTCCCTACAAATGAGTGAACGCCTACAAGTCAACACAAGGAAGACGATTTTGTTCCACCAACTCCAACTTTAGTTATAATTAATCATTATAATTATAAAAATTCTTGTCAAGGATTGAGATAAGCCTCAAATATATATTTGGAGGCAGGTATTTGAAGTTGTGATTAAGACAATCAAATAGGTAAAACAATAACAAAAGGTAATCATGCTTGTAAGAAGTTTGATGTGAAACATCACCTCGAAGAGGATGACAATGATCTTTTAAAAAATTCTTAACATTTTTAATTATTAGGGGAAGGTGCTTAAAACAACCAAAACACATCATCCCAAGGAGAAATGCATGTATGATGAAGAAATAACATGTCTTTTTTGCTAGAGACTAAGGTTTCATGAACATATAATGCAACTTTTGAGTCCATTTATGATACATATACGTTTTATAAGGCATGTTGGGTGTTACAAAGTTGGGCTTTAGAGAAAATGCATAACTCTAGAGATCATAGTTCAGGGTTACACAAGTTGGATGGTTTATGTGTAAAATATTACTCATGAAGACATAATCTCAAACTCCTTTTCCTCTTCCATTATCATTGGAAATATAACTTAGTATTGAGATGTTGGAAAGTTGACACCGTCTGGATGGCTAGTGGTAGCAAGTGATTTGAAATGGAGCAAATTAGTAATGTTATGCTAATTCCCCATTTAGAATAAAATCCAAGATGCTTATCATTTTCTTATCAAGTTCTTAAGGATTCACCATTTTTTCTTAATTAGCTGATTCCCATGAGAGTTTCTTATTTATTTGTTATAAATAATTTAACATAAAATATATATGTTGAACAATTGCAAAATAATAGCAAAGACCATCAAAATACAACACACAACACAAAGATTTGATGAAGAGTTCACCCCTCCTAGGCTACGTCTCCTTGGCCAAGCTTCCAATGCTTGGGCCTCTCTATTATCCTCAAAATTACAACAAAAGATTGTTTATAATGCTCAAATGCCTCTGAAACCCATCTCAATGTGTTCAGAATACACAAAACTGCTAGCATTGACTCTTTTTGCACCTAATTTGGATAGCAACTAAAGAAGTTATGGCCTCTTCCAATTCTTTCACAATATTCTCAAAAAATTGCCCTTTTCTGGCCACTAACCCTCAAATTCGGCTTAAAATCCACTAACTAATGAAAATTTTGCCACGCGGCAGGCCATATTCGGTCAACCTAACCACAAATCAAAATCAACGTAAAAACCCAGTGGTCTTATTGATCCAGACTTAAACAGGAACGCAATAAAATACAGAGATAGCCATATACACAAAGATGCAGCGGAAATAATACTTCATTTCATTAATGGAAAATACTAAAATATGCTTACAATCGGAAATAGAAAGAAACCAGCTAGGGCGATGGTAGCTTATCTCTGAGAAGAGATGTGTGGCTACATGCCTCTGAACTGTGTTACAATGAGGCTCGAAGGCCTATTTATTGTTGAGAAACAATGGAAAACCCTTCACATTC
>APFE030445027.1:0-15012 GCA_000404065.3 Pinus taeda | reverse complement strand
ATGTGATAAGATGTGTTGATGTCAAACATGTCATGGAATCCTTTGATCGAAAGTCAATGATGTAAACTATCGTCAAAGGCGAGAAACCTGCCATTGAGGCATGAAAATCTCAAGGTACTGACGATTCCTGGATCACCTTTCTAGATAATGAGTTGAAGTCAATAGAAAGTGATCCGTCATAGGCAAGCCCACAACACGAAATCATAGATCAAGTTGAAGAAATTTAGTTGCAAAGACTGAATCAGGGATGGTCAATATGGATGACAGACATTTTGCAGATGAATGGCTTATTTGCGCTGACCTCTTGAACACATAACGACACGACAGATGGTTTGGTAATGATTTACCCAAAGTTAATGCCCAGAAACCGGCTGAAGACTTTCAATATGGTTTGATCAACTGTTAGGTAAAGGATTTCCCAACCCAGTTGAATGAAAGTGTCGTGTTCAAGAGTGGTTATAAAGTATGACAAACAGACTCACTTTTCTCTCTTTTCCCCCACCATTTCCGGCAAGTACCTCTTTATTTTTTACAAGCTTGATGAGGATAACATATTCTTGATTATAAGCTCACCCTTCGGGTGAGTCCAACTTAGTTTAAATTCGAACCCTAAGAAGGAGTGGTCTATTCCTGTTTGTAATAGAACAGGTCCTTTATTGTCGAAATTTAACGAGTCCAGTATAGGAGAAACTCGGCATTTTTCATTTTTAGAGAGTTTGAAAAACTTAAGAAGACTCCAGGGTTTGAATTTTTCGTAAATTTGTGTCTCCCAAGCCCAAAAAAGTATAAAATAATACTTGAGAGAACCGTTTGATCTTGTACAACCAAGGAGTACTTTTCGTTATTAGTGTCTTTGATCCGAAAAAGTAAGAAAGCGACCAAGGACACGTCGTTTTATAACCAATATCGAATTTGAAATGACAAAAATCCGGTGATCTTTTTATGTTTTTACGGTCGAAAAAGAGCTGTAAATCGACCGTCTTTTAATTCCATTTTAATGAGCTTAAAAGAAAAACTCGGCAATCTTTTCATGTTTTAGGAGTCAGAAAAGGGCTTAAAAGGTGTCTCTGATTGAAAATGATCAATTTCACCTGAATAATCTTGTTATCTTGCACAAAAACACAAACATTACTCATACCTGCTTGAAAGAGATAAAAATGTCGTAATAATACCTTTTTAAAGTGAAATATAAACAAATATGAAATTTATTTACTCAAAAAACTTATAAAAAGGGGTTTTTACCATTCATTTTTACCATTTGTAATTTGGGTGAGGAAAAAGTGCTTTTTCTCTAAAAACTTCCCGAGAGGATTGCGGAAAATCCAACCGTTGGAATCAGACACCGTCTTCACCAGGTAATCCACATCATATTTCTCTTGTTTTTTAACTGTTTCATTTTTAATTTAGTCTTTTATTTCGTTTTTTAGGAGGGTTTTTAGGCAAAAAACCCGCGCTCGGGGTACGCAGGCTCACTAATGTGAACCTGTGGACCCCGACTTTTTCTCCATTGGGAAAAAACTCAGGGTCCGCACCTTCCATGTGGACAAAGTGCAGTCCCAGGCACTGTGTCCAGCAGGAAGGGTGCGGGCCCCGCCGCGAGGGTTTTTAACCGAAAAACTCTCAAAAATAGACCAAAGAAAAAACATTCTAACATTCTAATTAATCTTTTGGCTTGACGTAGGTAGTACACCATGCTATATTAGCACGAACGAGAGCACGAGGATGTGGATGTTGCCGCATGGAATCATCAACCTTCGCTTGATGCTTTGAGGGCGTGCGGACTGTACAAATACTTGGCCATTCCTGGCATGAGGGCTCAGGTGGATTTCCTGCAGTGAATGGTTGATAGATGGAGTGTCCAGGACCAGTGTTTCTTCATTGGTGGCCACCAGCTCGAGATCGAGCTGGTGGACATATACTTTTTGACTGGTTTTCTTAAGAGAGGCGTTGACTTGACCCTGTTCGGGGCTAGGGCGGGTGGCCCGTCCGTCGATAGTCTCCGATTAGAGTACTGCAACAGTCAGTCTATAGACAAAGGTATAGACATAAAGACAATATCCCTTCCTGAGCTCAAGGTGATTGCATTCACTGTTACTAGACTTTGCGGGGTTGCCGCATTACATATTGCCACCGGATCCCAGATGTGTATGGCAGTTGATTGCTTTCAGGGCACCGTCTTCAACTCGTGCAATGCTGTGTTGGCCAATGTGAAGGGCCAATTGACCAGGGCCAAGAGCGGACGACTGAAGACTTTTGGTTATGGAGATTTAGTCATGAGCTTTGGCCTGGAGAGGATTCCTATGCTCATCCCGCAGCACCTTACAGCTGGAGTTGGGAATCCCCAAGAGCCCAGACTAATGCGATGGGTCGCAGTCATGGCTCGTCATCCTGACGAGGGGACTGAGGTCGTCCCGTTCAAACCTGAGTTCTTCCAATGGTTGGAGCACCATGGTTTTTCTATCCAGGATTTTCCTTATGCTGGGATCGGCTTTCGTGGAGACCCAGACATGGCTTTTCCTCAAGGAGAGCAGTGGGACGACTCAGGTAATCATTTTCAACACTTTCCTAATGTTAATTTTTTTATTATTTTTATATTGTCTCAAAACTGATAGTAATAATTTTAAAATGCAGATGTGGGTCCACAGTAACTAGCCGCTCTCCGGCCTTTTGAGAGAAAGCAACCAGTTGCACCAGCCCCAGCCCCACAGGACGAATCAGCGGAGACCTTGGACGAGTTGGAGAGTCACCTAGAGTGCTTGACAGGGGACCTTCCTGAGACTAGCATAGACAACATCCCTCGTCGGCTTCAGCGCTATGTGATTAGAGTCCCCAGACCTTTTAGGAGGTTCCTTTGTAAGGTGGCCTGTGCAGTGGTTTCGTATCGAGATCATCACCAGTGATGGGATGATCACTTATGTAGTCACATGTGACATTTTGTTTTTTGTCCCTATCATTTTTTTCCGATCATAAGGTGTTTTTCAACCTATGATCGAGGACGATGTATTTTTTGACACACTACTATATATATGATATCGTTATTACTGGCTTGTCTTGTTAAACATGTTATGGAATGTTTTTAAATTTACTTGTATGATTATTGCACATGTCTACTTAACATTTGAGAAGCAATTGCATATGCTAATGTATTTAAAGATATTGGAATATGTTGATATTCAATATAGTCAAATTCACGTTCCAAGAGATGCACTCTCAAAAATAATCTTAATAAAACTGGATTTCTAATGGCATATACTCTATTAAGTTGTAATACAACGAGTTCAGAATCTAACCTCACTATCAAACTCCGAATCCCAAACCAAATAGATTCAGATAATAACTCCACCATTACATTATATTCTGCAATGTTGTTCGTTGTTTGACCGAGGCTTACCCCATGCATAGATACGAACTCGTCAGAGGGCGAATAGATAACCCAAGCTGCGGAAGAAATATTCCGTGTACTAAGACAAGCGCCATCAGCGAAGCCAATATATGTTTGAAGAGGCGTCAACATCTGTGACATCAAACGTAAAACCAAGATAAGCAGGAATAACGATGGAAAACTCAATCTCTAAGCTAAGCACACTTTAATCTAAAACACACTAGCTAGAAGAAAAACTAACCTAACTAAAAAATCTCCACAGTCGCTTTAAGCATAATATCTTTTCAGGTAAAGACCATTTCTGGGTTTACCTAAAGAGATCCTGTCAAAGTCTACCAACTCATAGGCCCCTTTCGCTAGCTTTCGCTTGACGACAAAGGGACCATGCTACATAGGCACGAATTTACCAGCGCCGAATTTATCATCTGATTGATCGTATAAAAGGACTAAATCTCCTTCCAAAAAATTTCGAGGGGTTACATTTCGATCATACTGAGCCTTAATACGTTTGGCATGAGATTCGATCGCTAATGCAGCATCGCGGCGATTCTCATCTAGCTGAGCTAAGTATAATAAATGTCTTTCCTCTTCGGAAGTAGCTGGAAGTAATTCGATGGCCATTCGCAATGATGGGATTTCGCATTCAATAGGTAACACGTCTTCCAAACCATAAACTAGTTGGAAAGGAGTGAACCCTGTTGATTTTTTGACTGAGGTTCGGTATGCCCACAACGCTGAAAATAACATGTTGTGCCAGTTCGACCGATGAATCCCGATGATCTGTCGGATCATGATGACTAAGACTTTGTTGATGGCTTCAACCAGACCATTAGGTTGTGGATAATAAGGAGTTGAACTGTCATGACGCAAGCCAAGCTGGTCTCTAAGTTTTGTTGTCATAACATTTCGAAAATGACGCCCATGGTTAGTGATAATCACTTGTGGAACACCAAACCTAGCAATTATATGATTGAATACAAAAATTGCAGTTGTTTTGCCGTCTGCCTCAATTGTAGGCATCGCCTCAGCCCACTTAGTAAAATAATCTACCGCAAGGATAATGTACGCATGCCCCCTGGCTGAGTGAGGGTTACATGTAATATAATCGATACCCCATTTGGAAAAAGGTCCAATGACAATTATAGGGTGAAGAGGAGCAGGTGGAGTGCGCATCTTTCAATAAAAAATTTGACAATTGTGGCATCTTCGGACCGCAGTAATACTATCTTTAAACAAAGACGGACAGAAATAGCCAGCGCGCAATATCTTTTGGGCAGTGGCATACCTAGACATATGACCACCACACGCTCCAGAGTGACAGTCATTTAGGACCCTTTCGGCTTCCTCATGAGTCAGACATCGCCGAAAAATAGAGTCTGCCCCTAGGCGATAAAGAGTATCTCCAATAATTTTGAATTGCTGGGATTGGAATCAAACTTTCCGATGGTGGGATCGTGAAAGATCAAGCCGAAAGGTTTGGGTTTGGAGATAAGTGATGATATCTCCATACCACGGATCTAAAGTGCTGATCAGAAACAAGGATTCGTCCACAATGGGCTCCTCCGCCATAGTTTCTGAATCAACACGAGGGAAGTCACACATAAGTTCCGCGAAAACTAAATATTTCTTTGACTTGGAATTTTCAAATTCCAAATCAAACTCCTGCAAGATGACAATCCATTTGGAGTACTTCCCCCCCAGAAACTGTTTGGTCAAAATATAGATCATGGGGTTGCAATCAGAAATGACTGTAGTTTTACGCAATAAAATGTAATGACGAAATTGTTGGACAGCTTGAACAACTGCCAATGCCAATTTCTCCACATGCGAGTATTTTAGCTCAGTGGGATTCAACGTGCGACTAAGGTAATATATCACATGTTCCGTACCGAATTCATCTTCCTAAACTAACACCATTCCAATGGTGGAATAGGAAGTGGCGAGATACAAGTAGTAGTCCTGGTTGTAGTTGGGAGGATGCAATAGCGGTGCATGGGTCAACACATGTTTTCACGCATCAAAAGATTTCTGAGCTATCTCATCCCAAAAGAGTGAAGAATTTTGTTTCAACAACCGGGTAAAACCCTTTGTAATCTCGGCGTAGTTAGGGATAAATCGACGTAAAAAGTTTTCTTTCCCTTGCAAACTTTGGAGTTGGCGAAGACTCGAAGGAGGAGTCAATTTGATGATAGCTTCGACCTTCGAAGGATCGACACGAATGCCGGCTTTTGAAACTAAAAATGCCAGTAATCGACCCGTTTCAATGCAAAACACACACTTGTGGGGATTCAACTGAATTCGATAATGCCTACACCTCATGAAGATTGCTCGTAAATGGATAAGGTGATCAGCTCTATGTAAGGAATGAGCAGGCAAGTCATCGAGATAAGGTTTCACAATGTGTTTTATATCATGAAAAGAGTAAGACATAGCCCTTTGAAAAGTTGCGCCAGCATTCTTAAGGCCGAAAGGTAATTTGCAATAAGCAAATGTTCCGCATGGACAAATGAATGCCGTTTTTGGTTGATCGGTAGGCAGAATATTGATTTGATTGTAGCCCGAAAAACCATCCATAAAGGAGAAAATTTCACTGCTGGCACAATCATCAATAATTTGATCAATATAGGGTGTAGGGTAATTGTCTTTTGGACATGTTCGATTAATATCCCTATAGTCGATACATATTCTTGTTGTCCCTTGCTTTTTTTTCATAGGAACAATATTCGATACCCAATCCGTTAACGGGATTGGATAAATGAAACCTGCTTTCAACAGTTTTTCAACTTCTACTTTAATTGCAACAACTTTTCTCGTCACGCAGAATGAGTCGATCTTGCGAACAAGATAGACCTTCCTAGAATCTAATGAAGACCTAATGACAAACAAAACAACCAGACACTATCTTTCTCTAAATGTGCTTTATAAATAATGGCAAACAAATGTGTTTTAAGGCCTACCTCATGTCCAACGCAAGTTTGGAGATGCCTTCGCTCCTTTGATCCAAGTAAGTTCCTTTGTCGCAAAACTGCAAGCACAAACAAGGCAAACAATTAAATAGCACCTGAATATCCAATATTATAAAACATATTTAACATGAAAGTCAAGGAGTCCATGAAACAAATAGCATAAGATACTTGTTGAGGAAAAATGAGCTTGATTGTATTAATTCAAAAGAAAATAACCTTTACAACCTTTTCCTTGACGCTGTACAAGCTCCTCCTAGGGTCCAACAAGAAGTCTCCTCTACTTTGACAAGCTTCACTCACTCCCTAATGATGCCAAAAAGGAATGTGATCTCTCCTCTTAAGCTCAAATAGGAAGTCTTGATTTCACTAGCATTTACCCTCAAAAGTTTAGCTTCTAACCCCCCTAACCACTGACCCAATGCCTCAATTTATAGTACAATGGAGATTAGTTACCAGCTCCTCCTTCAAAGGGATAGAGTCCTCCTTCAAAGGGATAGCTCCTCTCAACAAGGGAATAGTTCCTCCTATGATGGGATGCATGAACCACTTGGAGCGAACAATCCACGTAACAAATGCTTCTAGAAAACTCTAGAATTAACCCAAGATGAGTTTTTTAAGATAAAGATTGCGTCTTTTGACTTTTACAGGGGTACGCACCCTCCCCTTTACATACAGAGCATATAAGTACGCAAATAACTTGAAAAAAAGGTGCGGACCCGCAGGCAAAAGTAAGAGAAAGTGCGGAACCAGAGTTACATTGCTTTTTTGATGTCTTTCTCTCATTTCTCAAGCTTGTTTTGAAGAGCTGAGGTTTAAGACTTGCTTAGGAAGCTGGTATAGGTAATGATAGGCCTACACCAACTGCAAATAATCAAGGTGACGATATTTTTGTGTAACAATAAACAACTATTTACACAAGAACTCTCTCCTTGAGCTGATCTTCTGTATCAGTGACCTTTGTTTTCCTACCTACTCGTAGGCTTACAATCAAACCTCTAACTCACAACCTCTAATTATCTAACTTGACTAACTTTTCCTCTGCCTTTTTGGCTTACATTTATACAAAAGAATTCTATAACCAATTCTTGGTTTAGATCTATAAAATTCTCAAAAGAATCCTAAATCTCATCTTTATCCCTAAGGATCTTCTTTAATCCACAAACCATGAAACCAACTCTTAATCTAAGATTTACAACTAATTCTCAAATATTTCAACTATCCTAAATCTCTCACATTCTCCAACATTTGAGAACATTTCAGATATGCCTCACTATACTTAATTAAATCCCTATTCTAGATTTTGTCATTAAAACCACTCAAAACCTTAATAATTACATTAATTCAACACTTAGGAAACCAACTTCCTTAAAACACAAGACCCCCCTATGTCTACTAAAATACAATGATTCTTCTGAGCTGAATGCTCTTGCATCACATGAATTGGTTCTTCCTCATGGCCTATGTGAGGGTTTCGATGGAAGGGATCTTGTACATTCACACTATGACATCCAAAATCTTGAACAACTATGCATAGGAAGCCTCAATGCTAGTGATGGGCAGAGGCGATTGCTCATAATTCCAGATCTGCATCTAAATCTGTGCTTTGTCAAACTCAACCTGTGGCTTCATCTTCTTCTGCAAGTAAAGTAGGGATCTCTTGTACCTCATTGTCGATTATTTCATGTGAGCAATAACAGTGTGAATGTCTTTGAGTGTTTGGGCTATCTGCGTGCACTATTGTTGAAAGGCATATAAATTGATAACCGCTTTATGCACGATGACAAATATTCTATACATTTTCTCCATAGTGGCCTCCAAAGTTGATATCTCCACCACTACTGATTTCTTCATCTCTGTCATGGAAGATCCCATGGACTGCTCTACTCTTTCCCTGGCCTCTTGCAAGTCCTCCATTCGATCATTCTCTGCTATCAAGAACTTGACTGTCGAACTCATAGCTTCTGCATAAGCCTTAGAAGGCACGACCATGGAATCTAGTTCTCTTCTACCATTTGGTACAATTATCCTTTCCTCTGAGTGCATTGGTGATGTATTATCATTTCGGATTTTCCTTATCCGTGCATGTCCAATCCTCTGTAGTGTCTCATCAAATGCCATATTGTACACATCCGTCTATGGATCATCATCAAGGAGAAAACCTTGTCCTTGCTCGTTTAGGACTAATTGTGGTTCTAGAGGTGGCAGAGACTGTATTTCAACCTCAGATGCCCTCGACATGAGATACGTGTCTTGGTACTGTAGCTCCTATTCTATCTCCATGTCTGTTACCTCAACCAATTGTTCAACATGCTAGGCAAGTTCTCGAACCTGCACCTACTCACCCTGTTCATTATCTGCTGGCTGCTTTACTATTGTAACCTTTATCTACACATTTTTCTCTATCAATGCGCCTTTTCCTTCTTCCTATTCCTGTTTCTACCTTTCTTGACTCTCTCTCCTCCTAAGCTCTTGTTCTACTTTTTGGTTCTTCTCTGTCTCCCGTAATCTCCTTTCCATCTCTTCCAATCTTTTCTTCTCCCTCTTTCTTTTCACTACTTTCCTATTGCATTGTAACCTCTTTACATCTATATACAAAGATACTCTCTCAATAAGTGGATATTCTTTGAAATTGTAGCTTTTCTCAGCCTCTACACACAAGGTAATCTTCTTCTATCCTTTGTCTTGTACCAGTTTTCTACTCACTATTGTTGTTGTTGTTGCTTCCTATGGTGTTGCTTTCAATTCTATTGCTATGCTAACCAGTTCATTGAGCCTAGAGAAGTTATAGCAATACCTCCAAGGATCTTCTTTTTGCCAATGACATGCCCCGTGGACCCATGAGAAGTACACCTTTACACAATGGTTCTTGCATATTGGAGTAGATTGACTTGAAAACGAGTAGATTCAAAAGAGAAAGCAAAGGATGGTGCAAGATGGACTGAATTATCATGTATGTAATCAAAACCAATCCAGGAATCAGTGAAATGGAAAAACAATGAAGTTGGTGGAGAGGGTCGCCAAAACGACGACTGTTAGCACAAAACCAGTGTTATGCTTGCGACACTTAGGAAAGACAGTGAAAATCTTGAAACAACACTGCTACTTGTTAAAAAAAACAAAACACTAGTGGTCGTTCAATAAAATATGCAAAACAATACTCACATAAGAAAAGGAAATAGAAGCGATAGAAAAAGAAGAAAAATACTTGAAAAGTAAATCTTAGATGAAAAAGTTGCGTCGAATGGGTCGAAGGTTCCTAGATGCCTCAGGAATGCAAGAGCTCCAATATCAAGTGTGTAGAATGAGCTTTGGGCATAGTTTAAATAGATTTATAAGATTTATGGTTTATGAAGTGCGTGCCACAAATCAAGGAAAAAGAAACACTTGGAGGGAAGTTTCTATAAATGAATTTTCATGTAACTCCCAGTGCTAAAAATAGATCCCTATTTTCTAGGGATTCTGTTTGCTTTTTGACTGCCATGCATGCATGGGCATATTATTTCATTCTGTATGGAACTGGGAAGCTTATCGGCACATGCATTGGGCAACAACATGAGGAATTCTTCTACGCAATTCTTGGGCTGAGTGGCTCTAGCTACCTCTCATGCTCATCGCAATTTCTCAGCTGAAGACAATATGCCAGCTAGGTTTTTGTGAAATTCCTAAGCCGAAGCCCAGTGTCTATATGTTTTGCACAATTACTTTGAGCAAAGTTTTCTCCCTCACTACTCTGCATATTTTTGGAGAGCAGGGCTAACTGTCAGGCTTCTCTACGTAATGCCTGAAACAAAGGATGGTTGCCTTGTAGGATTGCGTAGCTTTACAAGACAACTCAAGAAATGGATGTGAACCAAGTCACAAGGTCAGCTTATCGTCGGAAAACAAGACAAGTTAGCAAACACAAGTTGTCAAGTGAAAGATAACTTCAAATAAAAATAGAAGTACTTGAGAAGTGCAAGACATGTTGCTAAGATTCTGAGGAGGGAGGCTCCAAAATAAAGCAAAGGAAAAATTTTGGAGGGTGGTTGTAGTTGCTACAACATTGGCAACACGTTGGTAGAACTCTAGTTCTCTGTATGGACCTTTTTTCATGTAAAGCGATTCTAACTCCTCTGAAAGCATTATTCGATTCTTTGATCATCAGAGCTTCTACACTAGCTTGTGCTAAAGATATAATCCCTTCCATTCTATTTATAGATCAACACACATACCAAGCCAATTCAACTGATTTGTTTCAATTGGGGATGAGGGTTATATTGATGCACAAGTAATATAACTTTTAGAGGTTTAGTTTCATCTCTAGTGTTGCTCCGCTGCTAGCAAGCCTGGACAGTACCCCGACGGAGTCACGCAGGAATGCAAGCATTTCCCAATTGCCAGCTAGCTTGGTTAGTACCCCGGTGGAGTTACTTTCATCACCTCTCTACACAAGAATATTTTCTCTTCTTTCACCTTTATTTTATTTTTTGTTTTTGAATTTTTTCCATTTTCAGAGAACTGTTCAAAGGCACTTATTTATTTTCGTGAGGCGAAAGAGGGATCTCGACTTATTGAGAGAAGAAGAGGTTGTTCCTTCAGAGAAGTATGTTATATATACCTCTGATATACTTTTTAATGTTTTAACCCTTACCTTACTCTACTTGACTGAGCTGACAAGGGTTAATCGAATATAGAAAAACTGATTAGAGTAGGCAATACTAGTTAAAAGTGCAAGTGTTGTGTTTTCACCAAGACCCACTTTGAACATAACATATTTTCCATTAGGGTATCATCTACTGAAGAGACAAGCTCTTCATAAATAGAGAGGACAAAAGATAACCTATTGTTGATATTTGTACAAGTCCTCTTGTACTTCACCCTACTTCTCTCAAGAGCCAAACATGGTTTCATGTGAAGATAAACCTACGAGTGCATAATAAGAAAACAAACAAGAAAATGACAGAAGTAAATGAAAGCAAAAACATGAAAGAAAAGAAAAACATGCAAGAAAAGTAAAAAAGAAATAAAATAAAATAAAAAGCAAACACTACCCCTACTCCTATGCTAAATAGTGCATGGGCCTACTCACGTAAAGTGATATTTCCAATGCAGTCACCGACACATTGGTTATCCCATGTTGGTGAAGGGACAGTTGGAAATAAAGGTAAGCATGTAAATCGAGAAAAAAAAAGATAAAATAGTGAAGACAAAAATGTTCAAAGTTTAAATGCATCCACATAAAAGAAAAGAGTAAAAGGGCAAGAGAAACATTTTGCGGACGTACCATGGTGTTGCAACACACAGTGCAGAGACAATGAGAATGTATACTCTTTTGATCGTGGAAAATGAGAAAATAGGAAAAAGGAAGACAAATTTAACTTAGAAAGAGTGCTCATTGTGTATGATTCCTCAAATGCATGAGTGATGGGATCATGTGATTGTGGAGGATGTGATATCTGTAGACTAGATTGATCTTCAATGCAAATGGGAAAAGGATAAGGATCTTGAGGTGTTTTAACAGATTTCTAATCTAAAGTGGAATTGGCCTCAAGACAATGAGGACCTGGCATAACCATTAGCTCGGCTATAGTGCCTCAACAGCTTGAGGGGTTTCCACTTCATCATCAGATAGATCATCAAAGGCTGGTGGCCTAGAAATATCAACAACAAGTGAAACAACATCGTGATCGAATGAAGGAATAAAGAGATCATGACAACCATGATCATAAAATTTGACATGTTCATCGACATCCTCGTGATTTAACAAATAATACAGAGGGGTTGATTAGAAACAAGAATGTTCACCCTCTAAGTTTCCAAGATGATAGATTGGAAATATTTAGAAAGAAATATGTGTCCTCTCTGCAATCAAATGACAAACTAATATCCATCGTGTTTTGTGAATGATCATAAGTACAAACATATAGGGATGATTTTTCACAAGACAAATCAGAAATGGAAAAATCACAAAAGATGTCAGGAAACAACGGATGAGGTGCAGATCAAAGGAGGTCATCCTTCACCGTAGGTTCTTCTTCTGATTCCGACACATACTCATCATAAATGATAGTGCAGGTTGGCTTCTCATCACCAAATTCATCAACAACTTGATCCTCATGAACAACAAAAGTGGAGTCTCGAATGGGAGAACACATGTTGGGTCCCTATAATACTAGTGATTACCCCATTACTATTGTAGTTGTACCCCTTATTAATATTTTTGTGCCCCTATTGTCCCCATATGGTTATTACTGTGCCCCATAGAATCCCTCTATTGTTATTTTTGTGGCTTTATATTATTATTGTTAGGTCGGCTGGGTTATATTGTGACTCCTTAGACTCCTATATATAGAAAGGAGGTTTTGTCATTTGTATGATCCAAGAATTTTTCATTTATGTAATGTAAAGGAGGGTGCCCCCTCGAAGAGGCTGAATTCTAAGGCGTTGATCTATCTTTTCTATCTTTCTTGAAGCTGGTTTCATAACATTTGGTATCAGAGCTTTGGATCTAGGGTTTTTCTGCTCCAAACAGGTCATCGTGGCATTTTCGCTATAAATTTTTTTCTGAGATGTTGTAGAAGCTAAAAAAAAAACCCATTTGACAATAAATTGTGTTAAATCTCAGGTCCAAATTTCAGAACTTTTCGCGCTATATTTGCGGAGATATGATCTGAGGAAGTTGGTCTTCTTACAGACATTTGAATTACATTCCAAACAGGTGACTTGGGGAAAATCGTCATACCTTTCTCTCTGAGCATCGGATTGAAATTTCGTAAGAAGGTGCAAAAAGAGGACAGAATGTAGTTTCTTTTATGTATTTGTTTTAGAGCCAAAGGTTGAAATAGTGACTCGTAGTACATCATACAAGTTCGCTCTGCTGAATTAGTCTATAAGCAGGTCATTGTGGGAGATTTTGCATAACTCTTCATTGGAGAATCCAATTTGGATCAAACTAGTGGCATTGGAAAGAGGACATAGAGGGATACTATTATTGGAAATTTCATAACTAGATGATCTAAAAGTACAGATATACATTAGAGGCAATATCGAGCTCCTACAAAGTGAAAAAAGGTGTGTAGATTCTTTTAAAGTTTTGCTTAAGATTGGTTTGAAAATTTATTTTGAAGGAATTCAAAGGGCATAGTAGAGAATTATTAGCGGTAACTAATGCCCCGAGGAAATAAAATGCAAACACCTAGTGAGGAACCTGAAAGCTCTAGCATGACTCATGAAGAAGAGGAAGAAATGCTACATGATATATCAAAATTACAAGAACACGTGCAACAAATGTCACGCTCACAAAAGCTAACTGAAGCTAAGATAAATGGCGTGGAATCTAAGATAAATGGCATGGAATCTAAGATAAAGGGCATGGAAGCTAATATGGATGATTTGAAGATATATTTGAAGACAGAGTTGAAGACAGACATGGCAGATTTGTAGCCAGATTTGACAAAGTTTCTTCAAGAAATACTTACTAATGGTGAAAGGGGAGTAAAGGAAACTCATGATGAAAACAAAAGAAATGTTAATCATGATTTCCTAGACTCTAATGTTGGATCTAAGATGCACCATATTCCAAAAATCGGTATGAGGAAGTTTGATGGCAAGGATCCCGCAACATGGATATTACAGATGGAGCAATTTTTCGATCTGAATAATGTGAAAACACACAAAAGGTACATATTGCAACTTTATATTTGGAACCAAATCAATTTGTATGGTATCAACGGATTTTCTCTCATAAACAAATTATCACTTGGGCAATTTTTACGGAAGAATTGACATCACATTATGAGGATACAAAAAGCAACACTTTTTTTAGCCAATTGATAAGTCTCAAACAAAAGGGTTCAATAATGGAGCACATTGAGGAGTTCCAAAATTGAACATAAGGGTAAAAGATATTCCAGAGGAGCATAGGATTGATGTGTTCATAGGGTCTTTAAAGGATAATATCCAACATGATGTTCACCTTTGGGGACCTGATTCATTAGAGAAGGCATCAGGTTAGCAAGAAAAATGGAAAGCAAAATTATGGCAACTAGGAAGCATACCACTCACAAATATAAAGACGGAAGTGTTGTTGTCGCTAGTCTTCCACAACCTGTAAGGTTGACACCACAACAATTGGAAGAAAAAAGAGCAAAAGGGCTTTGTTATAGTTGTGATAGCAAATACACTAAAGGACATAAATGTGCTGAGAAGAAATTATTCTACATCGATTGTGAAGAGGAACAAGAAAAGGAGCAAGAAAGGTCAAAAGAAGAGGATATACTCTAGGAACAAAGCCTAGATGAAGAAAAAATGAATCCAACCATTTCTTGTAATGCATTGGCGGGAATTACCACTCCTCAAATCATCAAGACAGAAGGACAAATCAAGAAGAAAAAGGTAATAGTGTTGATTGATTAAGGAAGTACCCACAATTTTATTCATTGTAAGGTAGCAAAAGAATTAAATTGCTTCTTATATCCAGCACCAGAGTGTCAAGTGATGGTTACAAATGGAGGAACAATAAATTTCTCTGGAAAGTGCCATAATATCAGGCTAGCCATGGGAGAATATGTATTGACTAGCCCAATGCTCTCCATTCCAATGGGAGGTGCTGATGTTGTATTAGGAGTCCAATGGCTACAATACTTGGGTACAATAGCTTTTAATTTTCAAGAACTTTTCATGAAA
>APFE030445024.1:58087-89759 GCA_000404065.3 Pinus taeda | reverse complement strand
AAAAGAAGTAAACTGTTATAAGCATAGAACATACCATAACTTAACATGGTATCAGAGTTGAGGTGAAGACAAAGCCCGAGCAAGAGCAAGAGCAATCACCAAAGAGAAGATTGGCAAGGCTATCTTAAAAGAATGATGGGGTCCTCAACACTCTTTCCTGCCGAAGACAAGCTCCGTGAGAAAGCTGACTATCACGGATGGAAGATGTCTATCGATCTAACCCTTGAGGATCAAGGAGTGTTGAATCATGTAAGAGGCAATATTGTTGAGCCTCCATCAAATTCGTCCGCCGCTGCCTGGAACAAATGGGAAATCAAGAAGGGTAAAGATGAGAGTATGCAAGCATACTTAAGAATAACCGAGATCAAGAACGATCTCCTATCTATTGGGGAGACTATTACTGACAGGGAAATGGCACTCACGACTCTTGGAGGATTACCATTCGAATGGTACGTGTTCAGGACTACTCTTCTAAACAATAATGTAATTCCTGGTTTCGAGGAATTAATGGCTAGATGCATTCAAGAAGAAACAAGGGAAGAAGAGCAAGAAATGCCCATGCCTAAAGGTCCTCCTACTGCCTTTTCTTCTCATGCTAAGAAAAGAAATAATTTCGAGACTAAATCAAAAGGAAAGGTTGGACCTAAGGGAGGAAGAAAAGGATGATGTTACATTTGCGATAAAGCAGGTCACTATGCAAGGGAGTGCCCTGATAGAAAGGACTCACACCGGGATGATGATCAAAATCCCTTTGATGGCAATCAAAGGAATGACAAATTCAACAGCAAAGGTAAGAGGAGAGCTAGGAATCAAGGAAGAGGACAAGCATTCAAGAAGGCTAGAAATTCCAAGATGTATTAAATGCACCTGACCTCCGAAAAGAACCTGGTGTCTATCTCGGGAATGAAAGACAAAGGCTACAATGTAACCTTCAGCGATGGCAAGGTACGTATATGGAAAAATAATGTTAAAGATGCTTTCACTCTTGGGTTTCGTGTTGATTCATTATATCAGGTCGATGGAAGTCCGCTAGGTGTCATGTCTCATGACACATCTCTTTAGTTCGAACTTTGGCATCAGCGGTTTGCCCCCCTTCATTATAAAGCTCTACTCAGTGTAAGACAAATGGTGACAGGGATGCCCTAATTCCGAGTAGAGAAAGAAGGTGTATGTCTAGGATGTGCCGAACGAAAGCTCAAAAGGGGACCATTCCCCTCAAGCCAAAGCAAGACCTCCGATATATTACAATTGGTTCACTCAAGCATATCTGAGGCTGGCATTCAGAGGGAGACTACTACACCACATACTCCTGAGAGGAATGGTGTGGTGGAAAGGAAGAACTGTACGATTGTGGAAGTTGTCTCTATGGGTAGATGATGTAACAATGCCTGATGTGGAAGAACCGATGGATCCTATTTATCCACCTGAGCCTTCCTCTTCTAGGAAAAGGCCTTCATGGCTTAGGGGGCTACTTAATGATGCTGAAGGACATGCTAGACCCCGAGGAACCTTCCGTGAAAGTAAGAAACCTAACAGGTATCAGGGATACCTGACCATCATGAGCACGATTATACAAAATGAGCCTTCATCATTCTCAAATGTCGTCAAGCATCAAGTATGGAAGGATGCTATGACCATTATGGAGAATGATGTTTGGGAAGTAGTTCTCGAACCCCGGGACAAGACAATTGTCACTTTTAAATGGTTTTACAAGATAAAACATGCAGCGAATGAAAGTACGGAAAAGTATAAGACTCGTTTTGTTGCTCGTGGTTTCTCCCTGAAGGAAGGTATAGACTATGAGTGATATTTGCACCTGTTGCCAGATATATGACCATCCGCTCAATCATAGCCCTTGCAGCTTCACAAGGATGGAACCCACATCAGATGGATGTCAAGACCGCATTCTTGCATGGTTTGATCAAAGAAGAGGTCTATGTGGAGCAACCCGAAGGATTTGAGATTTATGATTGAAAATCTCATGTATGCAGGTTGAAGAAGGCTCTCTATGGGCTTAAGCAAACACCCTGAGCATGGTATGAGAGGATCGATAGCTACTTGATGAAGCTAGGATTCATTAGGAGTGAAGCCGATCCTAACCTTTACTTTAAGGTTGAATATGACAAGCCTTTCATACTGGTGTTGTATGTGGATGACCTCTTTATAACAGGTACATACCCTCTCATTCACAAATGTAAGAAGGAGTTGGCTTCTGAATTTGAAATGAAGAACCAAGGACTTGAAGTGTGGCAGAGGCCAAGGGAAATTTTCCTATCTCAAGGAAAATATGTGGTGAAGATTCTGAAAAGATTTGGTATGATGGACTGCAAGCCTGTGACTACCTCGAGGATCTTAACTTTCAGAAGTTATACGGTAGTGATGTCGGACTAGATTTGGGAAATGCCTCTGAGTTTCAAAAAAAACTCATTTGCGTTGATGTTCTTGGTGAACCTTCGTCCAAACATATGTTTTGCAGTTAGCATTGTGAGCTCATATTTGGTTGAGCCTCACTAGATTGGTGTCAAGAATCTTCTGAGATGTCTTCAGGACACGATCTCTCATGGATTGAGATACACTGGCGGAAATATGAAACTGCATATTTGAATGCTGATTAGGCAGGCAGTGTGGAGGATCACTGGAGCACTTTTAGTGTTGTTTCTCTTTGGATTCTGTTTCGATATCCTGGATGAGCACAGAAGTCGGTGGCTTTGAGCACCGCCGAAGCAGAATATATTACTGTTAGCATGGCCTCCTATGAGGCAGTCTGGTTGCGAAAGCTCTTCAATGAGCTGTTTGGATTTACATTGGATACCACTGTGATTCTCTGTAACAACGAGAGGTGGGATTCGATTATTGAGGAATCCCGTATTCATCGATTGCTCCAGCAGATAGACATCATCTGGGATATTGTAAGTCGATGATCAAGGAGGCTCCATCGCATTAAGATGATGTACAGGTCGATACACATTGTCAAAGCCCCGAGGAAAGATCTAATCTGTGATTTTCCCAAACGACTTGGAGTCATCAAAAAACCCTTGTACAAGGGTCTTGCATGTTGCATACATTGAGCTCTGAGGGCTTGCGGTTCTTACTGGAGCAACATACGACCACAGGGTGACTCACCCTCCGCTGGTGGTGTGCACTGGAACAAGATGATTCGCTCTCTTGTGGGACAAGATGATTCGCTCTCTTGTGGAACAAGATGATTTGCTCTCCTGTGTAGCAGGATGATTAGTTCTCCTGTGAGGCCTGGATTGATGTGTTCTCCATGGCGATTGTAGCAAGATTGATGTGTTCTCTTGTGAGGCCTGGATTGATGTGTTCTCCATGGCGGCCTGGATTGATGTGTTCTCCATGGCAATTGTAGCAGGATTGATGTGTTCTCCTGTGACGACAGGATTGATTAAGTTCTCATGTCGAGGCATCCTACCCATGCAGTATGGGACTCATGGGAAGTACCTCTCATCTGATCAATGAGCAAGGAAATGAAGTTAGGGACCATAGTAGTACCGATGGACGCATCGTTGTATCTACCGTACTTCCTACACTAGGATGACCTCCATTGATCTAGGACCAATGATACTGATCTGGGACCAGTGGTAGGAGTTGTACCCTACTATGACACTGACTTCGGGTCAATTGAGACTGGTCTGGGACCAGTGGTACATACTCTGAGACTGACTTCGTGTCAGTGCAGTGCTGGTCTGGGACCAGTGACAGTGGTACATACTATGACGCTGACTGCGGGTCGGTTGACACAGGTCTGGGACCAGTGGTACACTCTCTAAGACTGCGATACTGGTCTAGGACCAGTTGTAGGAGTGGTACTTACTATCTCAAAAGCATTTTGTATCTTACATATCTTGTGCTAACAATTCTTATTTACATTTCAGAGTGGCTTTGTTTTCTCTTTTGAGAGCATTGCATTTTACTTTGAGCAAATATATCTTTAAATTGTTGAGCAAATTACTTATAAGGCACTGGTTTTATGGTTTTCAAACATATTGATGATTGGCATTGTTATTTCAAGTTGCTGACTTCATATTTGCTCATAAATCCTTAAAAGTAATCCATTTTCACTATAACATTCTCCTAGAAACTCACATCTTTTAACTTAACTTTTCACTAGGGACCACCCCCCTTAGCTAACCTAGGAGATAGCTCAAACGAAGAGAGTTGGGATTAGTGTGACAGCCCCTTCTCTGAGTTCCCCACCACCAACCACAGCTTGTGGGGTTGAAGGCTTTTCTCACTGACTTATAGGTAGGTGTAAGCGGCAAAGTCAACAGGACCCATTTTGGGAGTATGGGGAGCCTGATGGTGGGACAGATCAAGCATATCTATCATGCAAATTGTGTGGGACCAGGATGACAAGAGGGGTTACGCAATTGAAATACCATTTGGCTAGACTCCCTAAACATGATGTTGGGCTTTGTACAGTTTCTAGTCCAGAGCTTATACAAAAAGCTCTTGAAGCAATTGATCAAAAAGACAGAAACAAGGAAGAGGAAGAAAGAAACAAGGTTGAATGTGTAGGTAGATCATTCAAGATACCTTCTTTTGATTCTAAGGTTGAGGGTAGTGGGAGGGGCTCCACAACATCACCTGCTATTGCTAGTGCGAGGTCATCATTTTTTGTTCCACGAACAGGACATGAAGCACAACCTTCCATAAAATCAATTGTTAAAAAAACGGAGAAGCAAGAAGCAGATAGAGTTATGGGGAGATGTCTTTTCTGGAGCGACTTACCTCTCAACATCACCAAAACCAATCCATTTTGGCAGCCAATGTGTGATGTTATTGTTGTTGTGGGCCCAAGGTACAAAAGTGCTACATATGAGGAGCTGTGGGGGCCAATTCTTCAAGCAGAAAAGCAGGACACCAACTCTAGATTGGTGGAGTTGAAACAAACATGGGAAGTTTCTAGAGGCACAGTGATGTCTGATCATTGGACAGATAGGAAGGGTAGGACCCTTCTAAATTTCTTGGTACATTGTCCTAAAGGTACCATGTTTATTAAATCAGTGGATGCATCAACACATATCAAAGATGCAGCGATGATATGTGAGTTGTTAGATCGGTTCATCTGGGAGATTGGTGTGCAGAATGCACTGCAAGTCTTAATAGACAATGCAGCTAATTATGTGTCTGCCGGCAGGATACTTATGGAGAGGCACAGCACATTGTTTTGGACTCCGTGTGCAGCGCATTGTATCGATTTGTTGCTAGAGGATATGGGGGAAATCTCCTTCGTCAAAGAGGTGATTGATATGGCTAGGAGCGTCCCCAAGTTTATTTATAACCATGCTTTTGTTCTTAGCCTCATGAGGAGGTACACTAGAAACAAGGAGTTGCGGCGTCCTGCTATCACACGTTTTGCCACCAACTTTATTACTCCTCAGCCTTTGCTTCGATGTTAGTTCGAGTTGAAGCAAATGCTTGTTTCTGATGAGTGGCGTGATTGTAGATACAGCAAGAGATAGGACGGGAGAGCCATTGCAAAAATGGTGTACTCTGACACGTTTTGGCAGGGAGTAGAAGAAGTGTGCTCAGTTAGTGAACCTATAGTAAAGGTTCTGAGATTGGTAGATGGGGACAAGCCTGCAATGGCTTATTTGTATGAGGTCATGGATAGGGCCAAGGAGGCCATTCATTCTTGTTATGCATACAAGGGTTTTGTTGGGCTTGATAGGCATATGATGTTATGGGATGTGATTGATAGTCGATGGATAGGGATGCTTCATCGACCCATTCATGCAGCAACATTCTTCCTCAACCCCGTATTTTCATACAAATGCACCATTGATTTTGATGGCGAGGTGATGGAAGGGCTCCTTTCCTGTATTTAGAAGATGGTACAGAATCCTGAGCTTCGTAGCAAAATTAATCGTGAGATACAATTTTATCGGGATTGTGTTGGCATATTTGGCTTTGATGATGCTATTAGGGAAAGGACCCTCTTCGTGCCACGTAAGTGACAAGTCATCACTTATTAGAATTTTCAATTTAGAATTTCCTCATTTATAGTTCTAGATTTTTAAGATTCAATTATGTAACTTTTATTTTAAAGTTTAATTATGTTTTAAGTTTTTGACTTTTTAATTTCTTTTTTTTGTTGTAGATATTTGGTGGCGAAGCTATGGTGCAAGGGCACCAAATTTGCAGAAATTGGCCATAAGAATCCTGAGTCAAACATGTAGCTCTTCAGGGTGTGAGCGCAATTGGAGTGTATTTGAGAAAATACACTCCAAAAAGCGCAACAAGTATAACTTTGAACTGCAGTCTTCAGTTGAGTAAGTATTGTAATTTTTAATTTTTAATTTATGACTCTCAAGTGTCAAGACTCAAGACTCATTAGTTTTTTTTACACTCTAACAGGTTGGAGTTCACACGCCTCAATGATTTAGTGTATGTGCATTACAATATCCGACTTCGAGTGAAGCAAATAGAAGCAAACAATGGATCCAAATGCCATTTCCTTAGACAATATTGATGTATTGTCTCAATGGAGAGTGGAGCCTGAGGTGCCCATTTTAGAGGGGTCAACTTCATGGTTAGAGCCAGATGATCCATTAGCACAAGGGCAGCAAGAGGAGTAGGACTTGGAGGAGGAGTAGGACGAGGAGGAGGAGCAGGAGGCAGAGGAGGAGGAGACTATGGGAGCATCAGCATCAACACCATCAGCGATAGATATAAGAGAGCACAGCTCCATACCTAGCACTCATTATTTAACATTCGGTGCAGGGGCAGGGCCAATGCCTTCTACTGCTAGGGGCAGGCCTGGCAAACAACTCATCATGTTTTCCCATAAAAAGGGGAGAGGGCACTCATTTCAGATAGATAGCTGCTAGTTTTATTTGTTTTGCTACATATAACTCATAATGATGAGATACTTTCATATATGTGATGTTATTTTGTATTGGTTCTCCACATTTGAGTCCTTGATTGGACAATTATCAGGAATCAGCAGGATTTGGTATTGCCTTTGGTGTATCATTTCTATTTGACATCATATATATGAGTGCTTTCTTCATATTTATGTGCCAATGTGTTTATTTCATGTTGTTATTGCTTTATATGTTTAAAAATCTAAAAACAATGAATATATTTATGCATTTTTTATGCTTGCCGTTATTTGCCGATATTTTTGCCGATATTGCCGATAAGATGTTCTCTGGACCCTAGCCGATATTTTGTCGATACATATATTATCAACACTGGATATAGGTACAAAGAACATTTTGAAAACTGAACCTAGTTACATTTTCTAACAGTTTCATCACTACAGGAGGCTGCTCCATTCTATCTTTTGTTGTGCCCAAGATTTATGTCACTCCTATTCTCGGTCTACTTCCTATGTTGGATCTTTGCTTGCCTATAAGAAAGGATGAAAGCAAAGGAGACAAATCATCAATGACTTCATCCTTCTTCTTGCTTCCATTCTTCACTTGACTTAGATTTTGAGCAAGCACTTATGCTATTGTACTAGTTGAGTTTCTCCATTCACTACCATAGTAGAATTTCCACTTGTGTAAGGAAATTGGAAGCGTCTTGGCATGATTATTTCTATGCCCCAAGAACCTTCAGCCTGTTGACTTGTTGCCAACTTGCTCAGGACTTTGTTCTTTCTATAACTCTAATGAAGATCCAATTAGTGTGTTTTGGCAACCAATAAGAGCATGCTTGTGTGTAAGAATTTTATCCTTTTGCATAGCTCCTGCTTGCTTGAATATTTGTTTCCTAATACATGAGATTCAATAGGTTTCAATGGCTTTATAATTTTTATATTTCATCCACTCCATTTACCAAGGACAAGAACTGGTCATCAAACTTAGTTGATTCAAGTGTTCTAAGGCCAAAAACATTTGATATCATTGCCACTTTGTGAACTTAATTGCATATCTGTAAGGGGAATGCTTAGTATCAATAATAAAACACTGATTTTAAGTATTTTCCTTGCATTTTAGGTCAATTTAGTTCATTGTTCTGCAACTGCTATTGTAGAAACATGGGGAAACTAAAGCAAATTTATGAATTTTCTGACTCATTTTAGCATCTATAATCATAAACTTGAAGTTTTATTTTACTGATCTGAAGAACAAGTTGCCGATTTCTGAGTTTTCTAGTGTAGATCAATTAACTTTTATTGCAGAATTGAGGTACATTCCCCGAAGAGTTCATAACTGAAGCTTTGAATCATCTAGAGATACCCCCTTGAAGTCATCAAAGCACAAACTCAAAGTGAGACGGACCGTGTGAAGTGACAATAGCACTTTCCCTTTCATTATCCAGACACCTTTGGGTCCTTTCAGCAAAGGTATTTATCTATTTAAATTTTAGATTATAACTTTAGACTTTAAAAATACCACAGAAATACACAGATGAGAAGACCTTCTGACAAACAAAAGATCTTTAATTACCAAAAGCATTGAAAAACAGCAGTAAATAGCAAGATTATACAGGCTCCATGAATGGACAGGGAATCTTAAAGACAGCAGGCTCATACCACAAGAGTATACCATCTACAAAAATAAATATCATAAATCACAAATAGTATCCATCCTGATACATGAAGCATATAAGTTTTGAAGAAGAGGGTAACAAAGGGACTGTCGAACAGATAAAAGTGAGTAGAAAAGGCTGAGCCTTACCTCTTTCTAGGGCACAATTTTTCTCGATCCTCCTTATCATTTTTAGAATCACTATGTATGGCACCGGAACAGCACAGCACAGAACATTAATAAAGAGAGTGAGTTAATAATATAAATAAAGAAAAAAAGTACAGGTACTATTTTTTGAAATACTTCAGAAAATATTTGTCAATTAAGGAACTAACATTATAGGTGTTTAAGAGGGGAGGGAGAGTGTATAATATCATAAATAAACAATTATTTTAACAAACATTTCCTGATGCTAATAATGATTCAACTTTGGTGGAAGCTTCCCAGTAAAATAATTTTTCTATTGTTTCTAATAGAGTAGCCATTAGTATTTATACCTGACGGTAAATTGAAGAGAGAACTTCAATGAATGTATCCCAGTTATAATTTCCATGAATATATTACTTGGTTACAAAACAAATGCTGTCACTCATAAGCTGCAAACCAAATCAAAATCCATGCCTCAAAGTGCAATTCGCGCGAAAAAAAAGAAAAAGAAGAAAAAAAAAAAAGAAAAAAAAAAAAAAATATATAATATATAATTATATATATATATATAAATAAAATAAAATAAAATAAAATTCGCTGAAGAAAGAAAGATAACCAACCAAAAAAAATGATGGGTATGAAAATAAAGTGAGGGAGGGAGGGAATATAAATAGACCCTCCCTCATATTCATTTCATTGTTTGAGAGTGAGAGTGAGAGAGTGAGAGTGAGGAGCAAGAGATAGCAAGGAGCAACAGAGCAACAGAGTGAGAGAGCAAGAGAAAGGAAGGAGCAAGGGGAGATTGGAGGCCAATCTACACTCTATTCTAGCAATTTTTTTTAATGTTCATTCCTAAATAAATAAATAAATATTTTTCTCTATTTCCCATTCCATTTTTTTGCAGATTCAAAACATCAAATTTCAAACATCATGGTTATATTTCTTGGCATTTTCTTCTTCTTGGTTCCTTTTTTGGTTATTATGGTGTTGGAGAATAAAAAAAGAAAGGTTGAAAATGAAGAAGGGGATGAAGAAGTGGGTCATAGTGGATTTGATGAAAACCCCAGAGAGGAGGAGCTGGAGGAGAGTGAACATGAGTCAGCTCAAAAAAATAAACAAGACCAAACCCCATTGTGGAAATATGTTAATAGGCCTGAAGCAGGGAAAGGGGGTGAAACCACTAAATTTCATTGCCCCCATTGCAACAATAATTACACAGGTTCATACACCCGTGCCAGAAAGCACCTTTGCGGGAAAAGGCCATGGGATGGAGATAAACAAATAGGAATCAAAACTTGTATAGGTGTGTTAGCAGCAGATAGAGCCAAATACATAAGGGAAGAGGAGGAAGCCCAATACAAATCTAAAAAATCAAAGGGTTTCTTTGAACCAAACTCACAATCACATGCACAAAGCACTCCTTCAACATCCTCCCAAGGCAGTGGATATGGAAGCACAGGGTCACCAACTTTAAGGCATAGAAGCATATCAGGTTTCCTTGATGAAAGTTGTAGGAATGATGTGGATTCAAAAGTTTACAGGTTTCTCTATGCATGTGGGATACCATTCAATGTTCTTCGCTCACCTTATTGGCACGAAATGGTTTCTGCCATAAATGATGCCACTAAAGGATACAAGAGCCTTGGGTATGACAAGGCTAGAACCGTTGGACTTGATCATGAAAAAGCAAAAATATCACATTCTTTGAATAGAAGGACAAGTTCTTGGACTGACCATGGGGTGTCCATTGTATCTGATGGATGGACAAATGTAAAAGGCAAGCCATTGATAAGTGCTCTTGTTGTGTCTGTTAGTGGTGCCATCTTTCTTTCAGCATATGATTACTCAGACAAGTTCAAGACTGGCATCAACATTGCAAAACCATTACTTGAAACAATTAAGCAAATTGGTCCATACAATGTCATCCAAGTCATCACTGATAATGCTCCTAATTGTAAGGCAGCGGGAGCAATTATTGCGGATAAATACCCCAACATATTTTGGTCTAGGTGTTTAGTTCACACAATGAACCTTTTGATGCATGACATTGTTAAGAACAGAAACGAACAATAGAAATGGATTGGTGATTTGTACAAGAGAGGCAAAGAAATGATAAAATTTATTACAAATCATAGCAATACCCATGGCCTTTTCCGCAATCACTCAAGATTGGAGTTGTTGAAGATTGCGAGGACTAGATTTGGTAGCTATTACCTCACCTTAAGGCGCCTTTTGAAGGTAAGAGAGTCATTCGCTAGCATGGTATCAAGTCCACACTGGGAGGTATTAAAGGAAAGGGTTACAAATGCAGCTAACAGGTAAGGTTTTGAACAGGGGGAGGAGACCGCTCTTGATGGTATGTTTTGAGCACGTGTGAAGCAAGTATTGGATTTCACCAAGCTAGTTTATCACATGATTTGGTTTGCAGATACAGATAAACCAATGATTGGCGAGGTGTATGAGCAGATGGATACCATGTTGGGGCAAATAAAAAATATTGTTCATAAAAATGATCCCAACTTGTATAAACTGATTCACGATTGTGTGTGTATATGGTGGGATAAACTTAATGTTCCACTACATTGCTTGGCGTATATCCTTACGCCAAAATAATACTCTGCATCTTGGTTGGGCCAACCTGCACTAGGGGGTGGGGTTAGGGTCAAACCCCACATACATGAAGAGGTATCTACAGGATATTTGCAAGCATTAGAAAAGTTGACACCTAACAGGGAGGAATGCACTAGTGTGCATCTTGAATTAGGCAGATATTTCAGTTGCACTAGTTTGTTTGGTACCTTTCATGCAATGGAAGATAGAGACAGATTTGATGCTCTCACATGGTGGAAATTATATGGCGGCCAGGGACTTTTGCCAAAATTGGCAAAAAAAGTTCTCTCACAGGTTGTAAATACTTCTTCTGCAGAGAGGTGTTGGAGCACCTACAGATTCATACATAATGTGAAAAGAAACATACTCTATGAAAACCGAGCAGAAAGCTTGGTTTATGTGCACTACAACTTGAGGTTGTTGAGTCATTACTGTGATCGGGCTTATGAGGATCCAACATATAAAATTTGGGACAACCACCCAGAGGATGATAATTTGGAGGATGGCACTATACATCTTGAAGAACTGGAAGCGGAACTTATGAGAGAGGAAGAGGAAGCAATAACCATGCCACCTCCACCATCCAGTAGCAGTGCTCGAGTTCTGAGTCTTGTTCCTTTGTTGTCGCCGCCTCCATCTACGCCCTCACGTGGAGGGCATGTGCCTTCTGGTTCTGGTCGTCGGTCTATGTGGGACGAGACTCCTAGAAGACCACCACGACCTGCTCATACATCAGACACTTCTCATGGCAAGGGCCACATGAAGTAGTAGATAATAGATTTACAGTTTACTTGTCTTTTCTAGTTTCTATTAGTTTTCATAACTATTGAGCCTTGACACTTTCATATTTATTATGATATTTTTTGTAAATAATATATGACAATTTAAGTTTGAAGCTTGAAGTTGGCAATTATAACTCATTGGTAATGATTCTGAATTATGAATATGATGCTTCGTGAAAGTTGTTTCATTTCGTTTCATAATTCATTTTATAACATTTCATTTCATGTTAGGTATTATTTCTTGTAATGGTTAAACTTAACTTACAAGTACAACTTTGGTAATCAATGATGATAAATATTATATATTGAATTTTCAATTTTGAAAGGTTGAAGTTGAAACTTTAAGATTGATGAATCATGATTCACGAGACTCGGTATGTTGTATGTTACTAACTTGTGGACATGGTTGATGAAGATTATAACTTCTAGATGATTGATGTTATATGGTTCAATGATCAATCTATGTTTTTTTATGTTTTTTATATCTAATTCATCTACATGTTTTTTTTGACATATATGTATCAAAATATAAAAAATATATATATTATATAAAACTCGCTCCAGGATTCGCTCCCAAATCAGGAGCTTTTGAAAATGTCGCTCCCGCACCCGTTTTCGCTCCCGCTCCCCACTTTCGCTCCCACTCCCAAGTAACACTGGTTTGGCCTATCTCCGAGCCAAATTCGAACCACAAAATGGTGCGAATTCCCCAGCGAACTAGCAATTCGCCTTATTATAAGAATTAGGATTTCGGGCATGAATAGCATCTAGAAAATTCTGAAATTTTAACCACAGACCCCTCTCAAAGAACTCAGAAAAACCAAAGAAGGAATTTGGCTGGTTTAGACTTCTGAAATTCGACCCCCTTGGAGCCCAGCTTCAGCGGCAACTGCAAAACTCGGTCTGCTGGAATCTGCCTGTAAATCCTCCCGGAATGGACCCAAAGTGTTGGGCTGACCTCTGCTATCAATCCTCTGACTTCCCGGATGGGCTCCTTAGCTCCACAAAATCGTTGGACTGGCCCTCTGCGCTGTCCCCAAGCCCAGTGATTCGAACTGTTGGGATGCTAGCTCTGTTGGCTCCAAAACTCACAAGAAAGGTTGGCCCTTTATTGCTCTCCCAATCCTCTAACTCTCTCGGCAAATGCTTGATCACTGATAGTTCCAAACTCCCCCTGCAAATTCTCCAACTAGCCAGAAATACGCACTCCTTATTGTCATTGAAAGGTAATGTTGTAACACACTCCCGGAACTCCTGAAATACTTATGTAACTGTCTCTCTAGGGCGGGCATGGATGGTCCCCCGAAGTAGAGGTTGAATCTCCCTCTTGAGAGATTCGTGGCTAAACAGTCGGTTGACTCAACTAAACAGCAGAGCGAACAGACAAGTACTTTTGATTGCAAGGTGTAAGAATGAATCCAAATGAGAGCTCCCTCCTCCTTTTATCTTTGTGGGTTTTCCTTGCCTCATGTGGGCCCCTCCATCCAACACTTCGAATTCCCTCCAAGCCATTCGAATAGCCTAGTTCGAATTCCCACGTGGGTGGCCCCCACCTTCCACTAGCAACCAAATTAAGTTGAATTTCTTCCAAAGTCCCTAAGTCGAAAACGGTGGGTTCTTTCCCTTAGCCAAAATTGTGCAAAAAATGTGTGGAAACACCCTGTTACAAATGTGTTTGAGAAGGGACATGACAATCCTCCCCTCCCAAATGTTGCTTGCCCTCAAGCAACTTCAAAGCTGGGTGCTCCAAAATGTGCTCACCCTCCCAAGTGGCATCCTCATCCGGCAAGCTCCTCCAATGCACCAAAAATCGTTTGTCCTCAAGCAATGCCTGAACAAGCATCCTCTCTAACTATTGTTCCCCACTATCACTGCAAAATGTGCCAGGGTCCCAGATGTGCCACTAGATCCTCCCTAACCTCTGCATTGTCATGATATGAAAGAATCCTTCAATACCAGGATCCTAGGCAATCTTGTCCAACATGAAGCTCCCCTCGCTCCACTCACTATCTTGCCCGGTGAAAGCACCAGAAGTCCCCTGCTCCATCAGTGACTCGCTAAAGCCCAATGGAAGATATCTATGATCTCCCCCTGCAATAGCCGGCACATCCCTAAAGGTTATTGAGCTGTGAATAGTTGTGATGCCCCAATTCCTAGATAGTCCCAGAGTGGTGCCACCATTCTGACGTTACGCTACTCTGACTATGTCATACTCCCCATTGTACGTAGTCAATATCCTCCTCTCCTAGAACTCGATGGTGGAATACTGAAAGAGGCGAGACACATCCTGCTTGGGCATATCCATGGCACCAAGGCATACCCATCCAAATCTAACTTTGAACTTGTTCAGCAACAGAGATGTCTGCCTCCCCATATGATGAAACCCTCTGTGAACCCCCATGTGTCATCCCAAGAGCGAACTATATCACTCTCTGCCATGACTCCGCTCATCACTAGTGATCTATCGATCAACTGAATCCTTGCATCCCATAGCCAGACCTGTTGCGGCATAGCCCTGTTAACCAATGGAATCCCTCTGGCCCTCGTCTCTAGTCCCTACATGTGATCACTATATAGGCTCCAGATATCGTGGGCTAATCTGATGCATGCTAATTTGCCCCGTGCCTACCATTGTGTACTACTGATGATTGTTGGAAACCACGTGTGCCAAAAAGCTACCCCGTGAATGCAATCAAAAGATGGGTATCCAATAATCGTAATCGACTCGGGGTATGTGGATCCCTCCTGTCCCTGCCAACCATCTCCCCTGGGTCTGCCATCAGCCCTCTTGATAATTGGCCAATATAAGGTCTGGAGCCCAAACACATACTGGGAAAGTACCTCAATCGTAATCGATATCACCTCATTCCCCAACCTGTGGCTGTCAACTAACGCACCAATCCAATGCCACTGCTAAAAAGTCTTCCCCCTAGTGCGCTAAGTGTCACCCAAATATCTCGGGTGAGCTCCTCGTCCCTCGCTACTCATGCCCAAGTGCAGGAAGTTGAAAGCAAAGTCAACTGCGCCCGGGAGGGATGTAGAAGATGGTCAAGCGTGCTCGTCCCCGCAGACACCATAAAGTATCGCTCATCTTTGTCCTCGTCGATCCTAGGTGAACTATGCCCAAAGGTATGCCTGATGTTTCCGTCCAAGGGTCTCCTTGGAGGCAACACTCCAAGACCTCAATGTGTAGTACTATACACCCCTGCATACCATCGATCATCCCAATACTCCTGGACATGCCACTGTACACCACGGCCTACCCCTGTACACCACTAGATACCCTTGGCTACGACTATGCCATCCTGTGTCTCGGTTGTGTCACTGTACCTGTCACTCCCCGCATGTACTCAATGCAATGTGAGGCACTCCCACTCCATAGCACAGTCCAACATACTACGACACACCCCCATGCGTCTCCATGCCCATCTGCAGACCACTGCTCTACACTAGATGCTCCTACCCATCCTTGAATGAGATGGCCTAAAGTTGTGTCCATATGCGTCGGCCCGCATCCAACCTGGATCATCACCTCCATTGTCGCATCACCATGCTCTCCGATGAGGGGCCTTCCCCTGCAAGTCCTCCCTAAGGGTTCCAAGAAGTGAACCTCCCCAGGTGTCAGCAATGATGCCACCACTGCTCTGCTCCTCTGTGTCTCACACAAATGCGAAGAATCCCCGGCTCCATACAAGGCACTCTATGGTGACCTGCCAATGCCACCTCCTCCGACAAACAACTACCACAGTATGTTGATCATCCTAAGACCCCGTGTACAATTATCATACCAAGGCACCCCAAGGAGTCTGCCCAAAAACTGGTTGGCCACTGGTGTTGGCCGAAACTCTCCTAGCGAAGGTGCACACATGATTGCTAGATCAACTATACCCTCTAGGTCCCTAAGTCGAAAATGTTGGGTTCTTTCCCTTAGCCAAAAATGTGTGGAAACACCCTGTTACAAATGTGTTTCAGAAGGGACATGACAATATTCTCATGTCGACCCCGCTGTCGCCCACATCTCTACCTATACTTCTTACTCGCAGAACGTCGCATCCCAAACATCGTGTCTTTCCACTTCCTTACGTCGATTGAGCTACCTTCCGCGCAGCCTGTCAGTCACCCGTGTTTGTCCCTTGTCAACTCTGTTAACCGCCTGTTCTCGTCCTTGTGCCGCATTTGTCCTATCTACCCAATTAGTCATGTCCCGCATCATTTTATAGTCAAGTTAATTATATCTATATAATGCACTTTATTATATTAGTTATTATATATAATTGTTATATAATTTATTTTAATAAGTTATATAATAATTATTATATAGTTGATTTAATAATATTTATAAAACAAAAACAAAAACAAAACAAAACAAAAATTGTTATATTATAAATATTAAAAAAAAATAGAGTTAAGTTGGATAAATAGACTCCACCACACACTCGATCAACATCCTCGTCAATGACAATGAGTGACTTTAATAAAAAATTGATAGAACTCGAGAATAATGTCACCAGACATGCCAAAGAAATCAAGGAGATCCAGAACACAACAAGGAAAATAGAGAATCAGCTTGAGCAAAATCATAATGAATTTAAAATGGAAATCATAATGAAGCAATGATGGCTCATAATGAAGCAATGGTGTCATTGAACTCTATTTGTGGAAAGTTGAAAATTACAATTGATCAACTACCCCACAATAATGAAGTTACTCAACACTCGGATCCTTCGGATATATCAAACTCATCAAACTCACATCATACCCTTGAGTCTCCACAAGCATCTTCCATACCCAATCAACAAAATAGTTACATGAATTTTCAAAATATGCAACTCTCCACCCAATACCCCTTCTTCGTTCTACCAATTGCTACATATCAATGAAGAGCAAAACTTGAACTTTCCAAATTTGACAATAACAAGAAATATAGTGTTGAATGGTTCAATAAAGCAAAAGAATATTTCGAGATTTACGGTATTGACAATGACGATGAAAAGGTCAGGCATACATCCATGCAAAATGAAGGCGAAGCATATAATTGGTATATGTGGTGGAAGAAAACGACACATGCTATCAGCTGGAGGAAATTCAAAATTGCATTCTTTAAGAGGTTCCAAGGTGTCAAAGAAGAAGAGTTCTTCTCGACACTCACTAGGCTACAACAAAAAGGAGACGTAGACGAATATATTAGAGAATGGGAAACTCTAGCTACACGACTACCTAGGTTATTGGAGACTCGTCTTATTTAATCATACATCACAGGACTCAAACGACATCTCCAGGATGAGCTTAAGCTTCGTGATATCACCTCTATAGAAGAAGCAAAACAGAAAGCAAAAGCCGCAAAAAAAAAAATAAATAAATAAATAGAAGAAACAAAAAAAAAACTCGAAACAATACATTTGCCAAAAGTTGAAAGAGTATATTCAAGGCAAAGATTTCCCTAATCTACTAACATGGAAAATACAAAGTATGTTCCACTAGAGCTACGCGAAGGAAGAAAAACTAATTTGGAAATGCAAAGAATGAAAGAGGGTAAGTGCAAACGTTGTGGCGAAAAATGGGATTCTAAAAATAAATGTGTCAAAGGAAAAGAGACCAAGAATCTGTATATATGTGAAGCAATCAATGATTCAGATAGTGAAGATTCAGACATAGAAGAAGTTGAAGATTCTTTACAATTTTCCCTAGAATCAAACAACAAAAATATTCTGCAAGTGTCATTATCAGCCATGACAAGGATATCTCAACCCCAGACATTAAGTTAAAAGGACATATCAAAAAGAGAAATGTAATGGTTTTAATAGATACCGCGGACACTCAACTTTTTGGACTCAAGTAAAAAAGGCTCAACATCTTCACATATCCAATGCCCAATATGAAAGTAATGGTAGTTGATGGGAAGAAAATCGAAAAAGTAGGAAAATGCCATAAAGTCAAATTGCAAATTTAGGACTACAATCTAGAATCCCCATTCTACACAATACCGTTAGGAGGAGTGGATGTGGTCCTAGGAATCCAATGGCTACAAACCCTAGGCACTTACTCCGCTAACCATTAAAACCAATTTATAAAGTTTAGATCAGAGGGGAAGAAATACAAGTTATATGGTTTTCAACCTCCTCAAAATTACACTGTATCATCCTATCAAATGATGAAGCTAATCCAAAAAGGATTGCAGTGCCATCAAATGGAAATGTTGGCTTCGAAATTGGTTAGTGAAGAACCACCTGAAGTTCAGGAACTGATTCAAAAATGCAAAAAGGTGTTCCAACATCTTCCAATGAAGATGCCCCCTGAAAGAGAAATAGAGCACATAATCGAAGTTAAATCAGGGTCAAACCCTATCAACATCAAGTCGTATAGGTATCCACATCATCAAAAATTGAAATCGAAAGATTAGTCCAAGATATTTTAAAGTGTGGAATCATCACAAATATTAAAAGCCAAATCATCACAAAAATTAAAAGACCTTACGCTGCTCAGGTAGTTCTAGTCCGAAAGAAAGATGGATCCTTTAGACTATGTGTAGATTATTGAGGGTTGAACAAGATAACAATTAAGAACAAGTTTCCGATCCTCTTTATAGACTAAACGTCAGATGAGCTTCATGAGCCCAATATTTTTCAAAATTGGACTTGAGATCGAGATACTACCAAATCAAAATAAGGTTAGAGCACATAGCAAAGACTGTCTTTCAAACACATGAAGGTCATTATGAATTTAAGGTAATGCCCTTTGGTTTAACTAATGCTCCAGCAACCTTCCAAGCTACCATGAATGAGGTATTTCGTCCATATCTAAGAAAGTTTGTTTCAGTATTCTTTGATGATATTCTAATCTATAGTAAAACATGGAAGGAACATCTACAACATCTGGAGCAAGTTCTCACTATATTACAAGAACATCAATTTTGTGCAAAGATGTCTAAGTCCACCTTTGGAAAGGAAGAGGTAGAGTACCTTGAACACATAACATCCAAGGAAGGAGTAGTAGATCCTAATAAGATCAAAGCTATAAAAGAATGGCCCAGACCAATTACCATCTCCAAATTAAGAGGATTCTTAGGGTTCACTGGATATTATTGAAGGTTTATTCAAAACTATGCTCATGTATCTGCACCCCTAACAAACCTTTTGAAAAATAACTCATTTCAATGGGATGATAGTGCAAAATGCGACCAATGCCAGAGAAATAAAAATGAGAACATTATGACCCCTGAACTGCTCCATCCCTTAAATATTCCAAACCATAAGTGGAAAGAAATATCAATGGACTTTATCAAAGGATTACCCTTATCAGATGGAAAAGACAAAATCCTCGTAGTAGTCGACAAACTCGACAAGTATGCACACTTCATAGGAATGAAGAAATCAGACTCAGCAGAACAAATTGCTAATATATTTTGCAAAAATGTCTACAAACTACATGGGTTTCCAAAAGTCATTGTTAGCAACAGAGGTAACATATTTAAAGGCAATTTTAGGAGGGAATTTTCAAACATATAGGAACATACCTCAACATGAGTTCAACGTACCATCCTCAAACAGACATAAGTTTTCAATAAATGTTTAGAAGCCTACCTTCATTTTTATGCAATAGACAAAAAAAAAATAAGTGGGCTCAATGGTTACACCTTACCGAATGGTGCTACAAATCCACTTACCACACTTTAGCAAAAATGTTAAAATTGGCAACTAGGGCCAAACTCCATGTGGGTCATCTTATTCATGGCTGATACTATTTTTATTAGATTCCTCTCGTCGAGAGGTGTAAGATTGATCTAAAGATCATCCGATTCCGATAAGTATTTATGGAGATATGAATTTATTTTGATTATGGAATAATTATCAAGCCGACCCACAACTCATGTAGGCTCAGAAACCCAACAGTCGCATCTATTCAAACATCAACAGTTGTATATAAATACAAGAGGATTTTTTCTCATTTTCACTCACTCATCTCATCACATCTCTCTCTCTCTCCTACGCAGAAAAGAGGCTCTTCTCTACTGCGCAGAAAAGAGACTCTCTCTCACACATGTGGAAGGAAGCTGCTGAACCCAAAGTTGCAACTGCAGATCCAAAGTTTGACCAGCGTTGACCATCAAATCTCCTCCTCTGAACTACGTTGTAGGTCCATCTGGACCTCCTCTGAAGGCCGCATTTTTTTATGGTGGAATCAAGCTGATCCGACGGTCGGTTTGTGAGATATCGACTGCCCTAGTTTTGATGATGAAGCCGCTAATGCTGATGTTGTTGATCTAGCGTTTGCTACTACTGATATAAATCAGATTCATTGTATTATTTCTCTCTGTTGAATTATTGAAGATGAAAGAAGATTTGATCAAAGGGTTTCCCCACACATTGTGGGGTTTGGCCCTGGCTAGCCGCCACATCTTGTGTCTCTTGTCTTGGCTTGTTTTCTGTTGATCGTTTAATGTTCTATCTGCACTTTACTTATGCACATGTGGTTGCTAATCTATGAATAATAATAAGAAATAAAAGTAAATTGCTCTAAGCATAGAACATACCATAACTTAACAAAAATGACCCCATTTCCAGCTTAGTATGGTTACGAACTTTCTAAATGGAAGGACCTTGCCATTATCGAGACAAGACTTCCAACAGTTAAAGATCAGTTAGAACTTTGAAGAAACCCAAAAGGTCTTCCAAGCACTAAAGGAAAACCTAAATATCGCAAGAAATCATATGAAGCAACAGGCTAACTGAAACAGAACAGAGAGAGAAAATGAAGTTGGAGAATGGGTGTTTGTTAAACTTCGGCCCTACAAGCAATTGTCCTTAAAACAGAAGGGAAAAGACAAATTGGCACCAAAGTTCTATGGACTGTACCAAATTAACAAAAAAATAAGCCAAGTAGCATACAACTTAAGCATTCTTGATAAAAAAGTCGTGTTCACAAAGTCTTCCATGTATCTTGCCTTTAAAAGGCACTTGGTAAACACCAAGCGGCACAAACAACACTTCCAACATTAGATGATTAAGGGAAGATCATTTAGAACCAGGAGTCATTGTCAAGGAAAAAAGTTGCGATCACGAGTAATTAAAGAATAATTGATTAAGTGGAAGGAACTACCAGAAGAAGAAGCCTCTTGGGAGACCAAAACATTCCTTCAGCAACATCCTTTGTTACCTATGCTTTGAGGACAAAGCATTCTTTGAAGAGGAAGGCAATGTTATGTATAGAATTAATTTAATTTAATTTCTAAACTAAGGGGCACACATGATCAAAGATCATGCCCTCTCATGTAATGGCACCTAGGTTGTATTTAAGCCAGGGCCTCCCCCACCATTGTAATCCATCATTCAATTTATTAATAAAAAATATATATTTCTTCTGTCAATTACTAAGCGTATTTGCTCCATTCATCAACATGTGAGGGATTTTCTATTTTTTAGTAGTGCTTATTTTTAGGTGTGTTATATTTAGCAAGGTTCCCCTAGCAATTCTGGACAGTTTCTAAGTTTTCCCAATTTTTAGGGGGGACTGCTATTTGTGGCATGTCTATTTATGGCTTATAGCATGGTGACATGTGACAATTCCATGATGACACATGGCAACTTCTAGTGGTGGCATGTAACAAATCCAGGAGTGACATGTGGCAAGTGCGCAAGGTCATGTGACAATTCCTTGGGATGACAAGTGGCAACATCAAGGTGCATGCATATGGATTATTGTACATGCATAAGACTGGGAGTATCTTAGAGTTCAGAGCACTTGAATGAGTTACCTGAAGACCACTGGGATGCATGCATTGATTTAGGAAATATTTAAGCATGTGGACGAGCTAACTAGGGACATGATGCCTCCCTCTCCACTTCACCATCAGTGGATCATTAGTTGAACCCAAAGAATCTCCACTGGACTGGTTAGCATGCTTTAGTTCACTCAACCTCTCACCCAATCAACAAAGTGCCTGCATCTCTCTCTCCACTTCATCCTTCGTTCACTGAAGAACATCTCAAGAGGATCAAGGCACATGAGGAAAGGACTCCAAGATATCTAAAGCACGTGGCTACTCTTCTTCACTTTAACTCCAACAAGTTAATACTTCACTCCTATCTATCATTAGATCATCACTGCATAACTCGTGTATAAAAGAGCATGAGGGAGGAAGATTTCAGTGCATGGACACTCTACTCCACCCATTCAATGAGTAATCATAACTCTTCTCCACACAATCTCATCAATGAGCATGGCTTAGAGGAAGAGTCTTGCACGGGTAATTCGACCTCATTGATCATTAAGAGGATGAGGTCGCTCTTGGACAATGGTGGAGTTTTCTTCTAGCAGCAACATATCTCTGTTTCCTTCTCATTCTCTTCTATTATATTCAAGCTTCTATACTTTGTGCTGGGGTCATCATTGGACTAGTTCTACACTCTATCTCTATGGTGCAATCAACCTATTGGCAAATGCATAATAAGACTTGACTATGTTTCTTTTTGTCTCTTGAAGTTTGTTGATACTTGGTGGCTTCTTCATGCAATGTATTAGATGTCTTTAGAGCTTTGTATCTTGATGAGATTTATAATTTAAAGCGCATTCTTCCTTCTTCTTCTCATCATTTTAATGTCTAAGGGAAACTTTCCACCATACAAACCCAAAACCATATTTATAACTCCCTTTAGTTGCTTAATAACATCCCAAGTAATATATAGTGTGTTTTTATGTGACTTTATGTGCAGATTTCAAGAGTAATTGCAGTACGTGAATAGTTAGGGACACCCTTGCGGTTGGAAAGCACCAGCCTAAACAGAGAGGAGGTTTTCCAATGACACAGTAAGTAGATTTTCCTAAATGCTACTCTAATTTAAACTGCATATTTTTGAGGTTTCTTTACCTTTATACATGTAATGATCTAGGATGATTTTGCACTAGGGTTTCGGAAGCAATTTCTTTTCTTTTTCCAGTACAGTGACTAAATTCAATATATTTGTTGAACAGTCAAATTTTATTCCAATGATACAATGAACATTGTGCAATCACCCATATAAAATCTTGGCAAGACAATGTATTGTTCAACAATCCAGAAATGCAGTATGAAGATGCCAAACCAATTCAATACAACATGTAGCTCAATTTAGGACAAGCATCAGTTCCCTATGACAAAAGTGATCCAGATAACAATTTCTAGATTCCTAATCAACAAAACCGGATGCCCTAACCAGTTTCTACAGCTACAAGGAATAAAACAATTGTGGCATATATCTACTTACTACACTAGATCCGAGAATACAGCAGTTCTCAACCACCACTTTTGTCTATCGGGCCCAACTTCCAACTTCTGTTTCAACCCCAACAAAGGTTTGGATAGCTTGTTCAACTCTCAATCTTGTCTTAGACCATAGCGAATGCTTCTATTTCTACCATCCAGCTTCAAACCCTTAACGTGATCCACAACAAGCATTTCGTTTTCAGTCTGCCCACTGTGAGGGAATACGCTATGATCTGATTCCTCTTATAAACCCCAAACCAGGACTTCTATAATCCTCACTATGCTTTGATCCCTGCAAAAATTATTTTTCCTGCTATAGAATGCTTATGCAAGGGGATGTGCTAATCTAACCTTCACGAAGATGTGACTTCTAGCTTTAGAATGCCCTTGCGAGGATGTCTTATAGAGCTTCAATCAATTCCAAGAAATAGCCCTCCGAGATCCTTGTCCCGTTACCAACAGCATAAACTGAACTACCACAGATCCACAATTGAGTGCTACAAAAAAATTGTCATGAATTTAATTCACAAAAGTCTGATCTTAGTCCACAGATCCCCGAAACTAGGAACAGAAATTTCATGAGGATGCCACGGGGAATTCAGACATCCTTATTAAGCTTTGATCCAAGCTCGCATGCTACAAAGATTGATATTTACAACTATACTAGAGCAATTCCAAGAGAAAAGGACCTCGTTCTTTAGTTGATCTTGTGCCCAGAACCTAGAAAATCAATGTAATGTCCCAAACAGGATATTATGCTAATTATCCCAAAATTTACTCAACCCAAAATTTCACCGTAAAATCAACATTCTATTAACAAAAGATTGCCATGCAAAATAAAACAAATAGAGCAATGCAATCCAATAACACAATGAGCAGGAAAATTCTCAACTTTTATTATAATGGATAAACTGGTGTTACATGCATAAACAACCAAAATAGTTGAGATGAAAAGCTGGCCTCCAAGATAATCTGTTCCAATGCTGCACCGGCCCTCCCAAAACTGACTAAAATCAATCACTGCACCTGTGAACTCTAGCTGAATCCACCAAGGAGATGAGGTGGGTTTTCGTCCACTCTCACCAAAATCACCCCAGGGTTTTTGTCCTAAGGCTACCAATGAAGTAGAGAACCGAGTTCTCAACCTCTCATACAAGAAGTACTATCAAATCCAAGATGTCCTCCAATGGCCTCCTCTTCCTCTTTTATAGATTTGATGGACCCCTCTAAAACCTCCTATGTTATTATCATTTTAATCATGGAGCACTTTTCCCTCTTTTATTTCAATTAAAATATTATTTTTAATGCACGAAAAGGATAAATTGGCCACCATGTCTCCTCGGGTCACCGAAACTCACATCTAACCATCCCATCCTGTAGATCTTCTCATCTTGGTTCCAACAAGCTATTACATTAAGGTGTTCGGTCAAGTATTCCTCTTGGAATAACACCTTAAGCGTAATTAATTGAGTCAGACCCAATAATAACTCTATTTTTTTATCGAAATGCACTGAAACGAAAGGCAAACTATGCAGATGATGGAATATACCAAGCGAAAGCCATCGGACCTCATAGAAACTCCTCAAAACGCCTCCAAAAGCCCCTGGGCCCACTGATGACACCAACCTGCACCTGTGACCTATCTGCCCCCAACTCTAAAAGTCCATCCTAACCATGTCATAAGGAACACCAAAACAAGGAACATTACAAATCCTCCCGCCCCAAGATTGCTTGCCCTCAAGCAATCCAAACCTGTGGACCAATCTGGTGGCCCAACGCAACTGAGACCCAATGCCCAAATCCCATACGAACCACTGGGTGATGCTCTGCCTCTATGTAAACCCATCATGAACAGATGCCTCAATGCCCAGATCCCAAACCAATATCTGAGTGAACCAGTCATCAACAAATCCTCCTGGACCCAAAGCCACCAAGAACAAGTATCAAGGCTCCATGGCTCCTGTTGTGTTATACTCCAACCATGAGTGCTGCTCCATCCACCGCGTACCAACTCATCACCTCTCTCCAATCCAACCCTTAGGATGGACCAAAGTCAATCACAACATGTTGATATTCTGCTGAAATACTGATGAGTGGTCAACCTACACCATGTTGCCAACTGAAGCATGTAGTATCCCTCACCTCTAAGGGCTCCTGCAGTACAATGCTTCTGACTAAAAATGATACTCCACCAATAATGTACCAGCTCATGATCTCTCTTCAATCTAATGCATGGACACTTGTGCAAGGAACAAATCTACTAGGCCGATATGGGTCCCAACTCAACTGATGATGCTCTATCTGGTCAATCAACCAGATCTATCTAAGGAAACCTGTCCCTCTCTATATAATAGGCAAAAGTGGGCAAGATGTGCTACAAGCCATGTCTATGTACTCCTGGAGAGGGTTGCCACCTGGAAATACTGTATCTCTGCCAGCTGCCTGTGCATCTACCCGCACCTCATCAGTGGGTCGGCCCAAAGATGGATGCACCACCATCTGTAACAGCTCCTCCCTCCTCTGATCGGAAACTCCGCGTTCCTACTCTCTACTAGCCTCCGACAAAACTACCCTATCAACTTCCAACACCTCCTGAGGACAAGTGTTGGAAAATACTGCCATCCTGCTAGTTGTCTATACATCTGTCTGCTCCTCAACAATGGTTGACGCCAAGGGTGGCTGCCCATCCTCCATTACCGGCACCATATGAACTTCCAACTGGCTCTCCCCAAAAGGCTCATCATGCATACTGTGCGCATCATCCTCCTCAACTAACTCATGCTCCACCATATGCAGCTCACTTTAACTCATCATTGGTGACACACCATCCTGAATGTCTCCAATAGGGTCCTATAAAATAGTAAATCTGGCCTGCTGTCAACAACTCTACATGACTCATGCTCCTCGGAGACATCCTCATATCAACCCATAGACTCATCCAAAGAAGAATCCAATGTCATCGCCCCCGAGAGATATCGCTGCACAATGCAGTGTTCTGAACTTCTGTCCGAGGCTCTGAGCCATTGACGTCGTCGAAGCGTTGTTGCAATGTTTCGCTGCCATTGAAGCATCGCTGCAGTGTTTTAACTTTTGTGACTATCTGGACTCTGAGTCACTTGAGCCGTCGATACTCGAGAGTGAAGTCTAGTAAGTATTAAATAATTTAAATGTTTTACTGTAATCCTGTATTCTCTTCATCTTTAACCCAATAGCCTACACGAAGGTGGAATGATAAACATAAAACATATTGTCTAGTGTGGAGCCTTTCCAGCTGTTTGGCTTTACAAATCAAAAGGGACATGTTCCATTTTCAGTTGACTACATGCCAAACCAGTTTTACTACTTTCAAGTAAAACTGTCAAACCAATCTCCTTCTATAGATTTCACTGAAAGAAAGGAATTGTTTGCAACTTTGAATTTCAGATCTAGACAAACAAGGAAGTAGAAAAGTTAACTTCAGGTTCGTCCAAGATGCATATTTATTATTAGATAAATATATGACTAGTTAGTAATTAATTAATAATTATTGTTAGTGAACTAAAATTGGTCATAAGGATTTAATTTTGGTATCTTTTGTGTGCTTACTTTTGAAAAAATATGATCATTCTTAAAGTAACTTTATGTCTGTCGAGGATGGGTAGGAATAGCCAGGCCTGTCAATGCCCCATGACCTGCTACAGGCACTACTACAGTCCCAAACTGAACCTTCATGGGCTTTCCAGAAATTCACTAAAGTCATGGTCAACCTCACCAAAGCTTGTTTGAACTTTGAGTATTCACTTCCCAAGTAAAACTGCTTTTTTTAGCTTGAAATGGCTACATTTGCCTGTTTCTTGGACGATTTGGTGAGTCTTGTAATTATGCTTGAGGGTCACTTCCCTTTTTGGGGAATGGCAACTTAGAAGTTAGGATTGCACATCTTCCATTTCGAAATAAAGTTGAATGGACACTACGAACAAATCTGATTGAATAAGGTTCTTTATGCCCCCAAATGAGGCCATATATTATATTATAGCTTGTAAGGAACTACAAAATCAGCTTCAAGTATATTTCTCAAGAGCCTTTCATGTCAACTATAGTACTATACACCAAACCAATTAAACTAGGCCAACTTTACATATTGTGTCACCATTTTCATAGTTGTAACTAGACTTCTAACTGTAGTTAGTCAGAATAGGCTAATCTTGTAAGCAAAAAGACCTTCTTAAGTTCTTTCTCGTCACAACTTTGATAAGAGTCCGGCAGAATGTTCCGGCCACCATTTGAACTTTGATGTATGAATCTGCCAAATTTCTCTGTTTTGGGCCTTCGCCCTTGGGCCTTCTTGGATCTTCCTTTATTTCTAAATTCTAACTTTTTAAGTTTGTAAATTATAACTTGTTTTTTTTTAAATACATATATGATATTTGTCAATTTTCTTTTACAGTTTCATTTACATCATCATCATCATTCATGGCAACTTCAAGTTCAGCCATTCATGAGGCAGAGGAAGTGGCATAAGAAATTGAATCAATCCCTAAAGTTGATCCAAAGCCACCACTTTGGAAATATGTATCTATTGTTGGGAAGATCCAAGGAGGTGGATCATTGGCATGGGTTTACAGTGGGTGTAAAAAGGAGTATGATGCAGCCCAGGCCACTCCCAGGCCACAACTACCAGGATCTTTAACAACCAAGAAAATAAAAGCTTGGTTCATGGCGATTTATCAAATTCATGCTTGTTTAATACAGTGCGCTCCACGACTTCTTAAAAGAATTCTTTAGCTGGTGGTTGCACCACATAAGAAAGATATATATATACTCACAGCAGCATATATCAACCTCAAAATATAATGGCTGAGCATAATTAAAGGGTGTGCTTTACCTCAGAGTTCCAATGACACAACATTGTAATCATACCATGGTCGAAGGCATATAAATATATATGACCGCACCAGGAATTGACTATATCGCTCCACCAAACCTTTACGCAGCCGAAGTTATATAACTCTGAACAAAGCTTGTATGTATATACAACACCGATTTCTATAGGCAGGCTCTTATGTATCAGTCGGCCGGCACTGGTTTCAAACAGGATTTTATCAGGCAAAGGCTCAGATTGACATATACAGTTGGTCAACTCATATAAATTGCGATCGCCACCCAGCAAACGGACCGGTGTCTATTATATAGATTCTAATCCTCGAACTAATCACAGCAAATTCCACATGACAGTCCTGATTGTTTATACAACTCTGCGATCATTAAAACAGTGGACTTCTCAACGGACTTATACAATTGTATGTGACCTTTGATAACTCACTAGTTCCGCTTTCCTGTAGTCGATTCAATGGACAGCTTCCCACCTTCGATATGCACCTTTAAGCAGTCATAAAATCACATTATTTGAGGAACGAAGCGCAACTTTGAACATCAGGAGACAAATGGATCGATGGAAATCTTAAAACGGCAATCGCAGGTTGAAGAATTTGCTGTTCTACTCTGAGAAACAAACACACACAATCGCCTCAATCCGGAACCGCTCTTTACTCTGCTACCGCTCGTTTCTAAAAGAACCTTTGTAAAGGGAACGCCGTCCAGAGATTTTAAAAGATCTTTCAATGCAGATGGGTCTTGGGCAGAGACAGTAACTATAATTTCGATTGCTAATATGGACCTGTCCAACATAGCATGCGCCTTCGGCTAATAAGTCTCAACAATACCTCCGATGCTTAACGAAACTACATGCGCTCTCGCCATACCAAGAGGGCCAATGCGCCACCGCAAAATACAGTCAACACCCCCAGTAATTACGTTTGGAAAAATACGATATCCACCATTCAATATAAGAATTAAACATCTAAACACTGTCTGCCCACAGAGTTAAACATATACCAAAGGAATTCAATGATGCCATATCTCAGAATTCATTAAGCAATCATGCTGATACAGAACATACTCATATTTACATAAAATAAACATTCACAAGAGCTTTACATTCATGGCCAGATATACAGATCTATGGCCCTTTTACAACTGCCCGAAGGCTCCCAAGGAGAACTTCTCACACTCACTCTCTCACGCTCACTCCTCCTCAATGCTTTTGAGGCTTACAATTTAAAAAATCATTTAATTAAATGTTCAATCCCTTTAGTATCTCAACAAATCCCTAAATCTCTCAACATCCCTAAAAGATAGATTCTCATCCCTAAGACTTAGAAACTAATTCCAACTTAGGCTCCCTCATTAATTCTAACTCTATTTTCTCTCATATTCCTTAAAAGAATATTTACAAAATCCTCACTTTCTCCTATTTTATTAAAAATAACAAATTAATTAATAAAATAATAAAAATGTCACACCCCCCTTTTATCACATATTTACAAATGAAAAATGTCCTTGATGCTCCTGCATCAGAGTATAAGGGATCATACACACGGGTTAAAGCACATTTGCTTCCGTTAAAAAACAATGGGGTTCGAATATGTAGTGGCCCACCTAAAGAGAATGGGACAGATGGAAATGGTTTAAGCAAGCTAAAAATTGCAAACTATCAAAGAGAACAAGACAAGGCAGATGCTAAAGCAAATGAGGCAAATCTTGCCTCCCATTTAAAACACCCAACAAGGTTGGGAGCATCTTCATCAAAGCCTCCACTTCATTCTCATGGAATTTAATAATGATGCTCGAGGGATAGCAGATGCAGTTGTAGCCCAATGCAGTTATGCAAATGGTCTTCCCTTTAACCTTGTGCGATCTCCTTACTGGGCAAAGATGGTAAAAACATTAAATGAAGCCCCAAGAGGGTACAAGAGCCTTGGATATGAGAAGGTACACACCACAATGTTGAGTGCTCAAAAGTTAGATTTGGAGGCTAAATTAGGCCCCATTCGTGATTCATGCCTCATTTCAGGGGTGTCCATCATTTATGATGGATGGAAAGGTCAAAGAAATAGGCCTTTGATCAATGTGATTGCTCAGAGCCCACATGGGGCAATGTTTTTGAAGGCAATGGATTGTGAGGGGCAGATGAAAGATTCTCAATTCATTGCTAATATCTTGATTGAAGCAATTGAATTGGTGGGGCCTAAAAATGTTGTCTACGTAATAATGGACAATGCAACGGTGTGTAGACCAATTCAATTGATCCAGGTGGATATTGGTGGCCACCCACTAATTCCACGTGGATCCCCTCTAGTGCTTCTTTCAGTTTCCTTAATTATAGCACAATTTACTATTTTTAGCAATTTTTCGGGTCCTAAACTTTCAGAGCCGTTTTGAGGCCCTAAGCGACGTTTTTTGGGAAATCTACCCGCCAGCGATTTTTCTGCCTAAAAATCGTCTTTTCCGTCGTAGTCCTCAGAGAGATCTTTCCAACGGGCTATCATGCGCGTCAAACGGAGATAAGATGACCAATTCGCGACCCCGGGAAGTTGATGTACCAACTTACCCAAAAAAACGGGGCCCACAATTTGGCGTTTCATCTTCTGGGGTTAAGTTTTGGAATGTGAAAGGTTTTTCCATTGTTTCTCAACAATAAATAGGCCTTCGAGCCTCATTGTAACACAGTTCAGAGGCATGTAGCCACACATCTCTTCTCAGAGATAAGCTATCATCGCCCTAGCTGGGTTATTTCTATTTCTGATTGTAAGCATATTTCAATATTTTCCATTAATGAAATGAAGTATTATTTCCATTGCATCATTGTGTATATGGTTATCTCTGTATTTTATTGCGTTCCTGTTTAAATCCATATCAGTGGTATCAGAGCGGTCTGCTTTTTCTCTGTTTTTCTTTGCATGTCCCCAACCAGGTCGGGATATAAGGAGTTAGGGCTTGAACTGGTCGAACCATTGGAAGACCAGCCTCGCAAATCCCGACGGCCTCCCATGGCGGATGAGAAGAAAGACGAGTGGGCAGGAGATCCTATCAAAATCTTGCTCGAAGAAGCCCTCGAGCAACAATGGAACGCGATGATGGACAGCTTTGCTCAAATCCTTCAGCGGCTACCCAAAGGTGACGCATCAGCTTCCAGCAGCTACTCTGGAAATGTCACGCCCTTTAAGATACAAGTTAATTTTGAAATCCCCATCTTCGAGGGTAAAATAGACGCAGATGTTGTAGATAAATGGTTAAATCTACTAGAAGGATATTTTTCTGTTCATGAATTTTCAAGTCAGGAAAATATTGTTTTCGCTCTTCTCAAAGCAGCCCCCCACATCAAGGACTGGTGGGAAACCTACTGCGATCAGAAGGATGAAAGTACATGCTCGCTATTTTCAGCCGCACCCACTTGGGATTCATTCCGAGCTGCCATCAAGGAGCAGTACTACCCTGTCAAAAGCTATGAGGAAAAATACATCAAATGGACCACACTGCGGCAAGGACGAGACCAAGATGTGCCGGAGTTCACA
>APFE030445024.1:0-48519 GCA_000404065.3 Pinus taeda | reverse complement strand
CAAATTATATACATCAAAGACGACATACACTAAAGTGAAAAAAAATCCAAGTGTTAAAGCTTTGAGGACAAAGCTTCAAAAGGAAGAAGCTATGTTATAAATATAATTCATAACAATTAAATAAATATTAAATAATTAGATATTCGTTAGGTTAAATAAGTCATTAATTAAGTGAACCCATGTCTAAAAGATATGCCCATTCACGAAAGGTCACCTGCTGAGGTATAAAAGCAGAGCCTCATTGTACATTCAAATCATCTTATACAATTTTGTATAATAATAAATTATTATTTACAAATCCCTGTGTGTATTTAACAATTAAATCTTCAAGCTATCAGTCTTTTGTGTTTCAGCATAGGTTTTTATGCTACAGTCATGTTGATAACTTGATGTTTGAAATTTGAAACAAAAACTTGATGATATGTTGAAACTTGAAACTTGAATCATGAATGTTATAATAATCGTTAATCATGATGACAATGTTGAATGTTTATAAATTATGGCATATGCTGAATTGATGATGATGAATCATGATAGATCATACTGACACCACTGATCTGTGATTCTGTGGTCACAATTTTGGTATTTTGACTCTACAACTGATGCATCAGTCATTTGAAATGGGGTTGCAAGGTTGTATAACCTTATTTCTCATCCACTGTCACCCATTTGTTCACTGTCTTATGCCACACATTTATTACAGACCTTAATCATCAAAAGAAGCCATAGTAACAACACTAAACATACTCTAAATTAGTCACATAACACTCACTTTATAGTTGTGAAGCATTTGGCTATCACTTTATACAAGCTTTGGTGACTAATATTTACTGTTAGTAGTCTGATACAAAAATTGCAGAGGTCTGATGTAGGCTACAGCAGTCTAGCTTCTTGTTCACAGTGGCATCTCTTTTAATGTGTTTAAACTTTAGCATCAAACTATATATTTGCTTCTCTTCCTTGCATTTAGTGTTGAATTATGAGCAATCTCGTGGGCTGACCTCGTCATATTTTTGATTGACATATGAGCTCTAGAAGGTCTGATATAAAATTGCAGCAGTCTGATAATAATTAGTGCTTTGAAGTTCGCTCTTGGCATAAAATTTGCTTGACTAATCCTGTGGGATGACTGATAAGTAGTTACAGTGCACTTATCTTGTCTTTTTTGAAGTCTGATATATGATTATATCATGATTCATATATCATATAAGTTTACAGAAGTCTGATTTCACTCTATCATCATAGATGATAATTGATTATGTAGTTACTCTTTTTAGTCTTTAAAGTTTATATCTAATCTAGATTCTAAAATATGAATGGTAATATGAAATTTTTATTTTTAAAAATATATATATATATGTATATATATTATATATATATATTAATATATTATTTATTTATTTATTATTATGTGCCGTTTCCTGACGTATCGTATCCAGATTTTTTGAAAATTTGCCATATCCGTTTCCATGCAACTTAGGCCCTAAGCCCTAAATACCTTGTTAAATGATGATGCCCTAAGAATAATGTAAACCTAATGAAGAACACAAGTGAAGAAGCCCTAAACATTGTCAAAGACACAAAATCCTAAAGGCTGCCATGATAAAAAAATGATGACATTTCACAAATTTAATTTTATTGATAGGAAAATGACCTCATTGAACAATGAAATTGACATCGGCTTGTACAGGATATTTTCTCTTTCCAACGAGCTGTCACTCGACCTCTAACTCCTTATAGATTGAGAGAAAATGAATTTACAAGTTGGAATAATGTATTTTCTCTGTTAGCCAACCTAAGCCTACCTGTATGTGTCGGCCTCGCTACCAAGAGACGTGTCTCGACTCTCTTCATCAAAAGTCAAAAACAAGTATACATACAAGTTGAAACACTTCGTTTTAAGCACGCAATTCAGTGAAGAATTCAGGGATACGAGATACAGAAGGCCGAGAAGAACAAGGAGACTATTATTTGACCGAAAAAAAGATAATTCTGTTTGGACATAAAATCTTGGACCTGTGACTACAGTGGCATCTTCCAGACAGACCTACTTATTCTTGGAAGCTCAAAGTTACAGAATCTGTGGTAATAAGACCTCAGACCAGTGATAAAACCGTGTGAAAGTCCTGTGATAAACTCGAATCTGGAATTGCAGTCCTATAAGAAGCTTAGAACTCGGATCTGTGATTAACGACTTTGGATTTGTGTTTTACTACATAGCTCGAACCTGTTTTAGCTCGGACCATCCTGCAGTCATATATCTCAGATCTAAGGAACAGTTCTACAGCTCGGTGCTTGGAGGAACAGTGACGTTTTATGCCTCGGACCTGGGATCACTAGCACAGTCTCAAAGGTAGAATCTCAGACCAGTCATTAATTACAGCTCAGTGAAGTGGATAGTCACATTGTTTGGATCAGACTTGGCCTAGACCTGTAGCTTGGTGTTTTAACTCAGTTGGAAAAGCTCAGACCTAAAGGTGGTTAACCAGTGGACGATCTGAAATATACATTTGTGGTGGCTCGGACTTATGTGAATAATTCAAACTTATGGGAAGGCTTAAACAGATCTGTTAAGATCCCCTCTTGTTGAGAAGTCACAACCTTAAGGACAACCACTTTAACGAGCTCAGACCTGTACCATTGCAGAGGCTCAGTTATCTGTGATATTGGAGAATGAATACCATTGTCAGGAGATTGCTAAGTGTGCCCTAGAATAGTCATATTGAAGAATGTTAAGGGACTATGCGAGGAATTGGTGGAGGAGAATTGTTGTGTAAAGGCAGTGTTAATGAAGTGGTCCTAGAAGATTTTTGGAACAGTCTTGAAGTTCTTTTCTTTAAGCAGACATTGGACCAGACCTAGAAGTGTCTTTAAAGAGATTTTGGACCATCTTCAGAAGTTTTCTCTTGGAGCACCTTTGAAGACACTTTGTGCAGATATCCTTGAGCATACCTCGGAGAGTACTTTGGAGCAGACATCTGAAGACAGTTTGGGGTTTGCTTGACACATCACCAAAGCATTATTGAAGATCTTGGAAACCATGATGCATTGTTGAAGTCATCATGATGTGACCTTGGAGATTTTGTTTGGGTAACATAAAGAGTTGTGGAGACACCTTCATGTGAAGATAGAGTTGTCATTGATGAGCTAAGTACCTTGGAGATCGTTTGAGGGCAATGTTGAAAGTGAAGATATTCTCAAGGCTCGTTGCAAAAGATATTGGGAGTCATGAAGAATCATTGAATCCAAACTGAAGAATTGAAGTTGTGGGTTGGAGCCCTAGAGGATAGGGGTCATCAAGAAGACCAGGTTGGTGCCTCAAAGTGACAAGGTTGGAGCCTTGGGTAGATAGGGTTGGAGCCCTAGAGGTTGGAGCCTCATGAAGTCCAAGTCGGTGATTGGCAAAGTACAGGTTGGAGCCTAGGTGATTGGCGATTGGTGTCTTCATCTAGGGTTGGAGCCCTACACTATATTGTACTTGATTTATTGAAAACAAGAGGATTGAAGTCCTCGTTATTCCTTATTAGTAAAAGTATTTATTCTTATTGTTCATTTTGTGTTCTAATTATAAGTGATCTAACTGGGAAAAATAACAATTGAAAAGAAATATTGATTCACCCCACCTCTCAGTATTTCCAACAATTGGTATCAGAGCCAGTACCTTCACTCAAAGCCTAACAGCGTGAAGGTGGATCCGTAGAACACAAATGGCAAAGCCAAGGAAGAAAGCCTCCAATCCTTCTAAAAATGTCTCTTCTTCAACCAACCATGAAAGCAGAAGATAATCAAATTTGGAAAGCTCTATTGTTCAATGGAAACTTTGATATATGGAAGGCAAGAATGAAGAATTTTTTAATGGCTCAAAGTTTTCAAGTCTGGGAATCAGTGTTTACCTAAAGCACGAAGGAAGAAGAACCCAAGGAATATAATGCAAGAGTGATAAAAGCAATCTTGAGTGGGCTACCAAATCCTATAAAGGCCAAAGTGGAAAAATGTTCATCAACAAAAGGTATGTGGGACAAACTTTGAGATCTTCACTAAAAAAGGAGCTTTGACCGTGGCTTATATTCATGAAGATGATGGAAAGCATGAAGGAAATCTAGAACCCATGAAGGAAGCTGAAAACAAGAATGAAGGCATCAAGACCAAGGAGGACCTAAAAGATGAAGAAAATGAAGAAGATCTCAAGGTAAAACTTGTAGGTGCCCTAGAAGAGGTAAGCAGATTAAAAAAGGAAAATGAGGAGCTCAAGAAGAAAGCACAAGATGGTGACCATGACCTTGACAAGACAAGGAAGGAAGTTGGCGTTTGCAAGCTTCACGTACAAGAAAGAGATGATACCCTCACCAAGCTAAAGGAGGAATTTCATCAAAACAAGAAAAGGCATAATGAAGAAGTCATATCCATGACAAATCAATTGGATAAAGTAAAGAAAAGGGAAGACACTTTGTCAAGCCATCTTGAACAAAGACACAAGGACTTGAACAAACTTGAAGCAAAAATTGGTCAATACAAAGAAGAGGTCTGCTCCCTTAAGTCCCAGTTGGAAGCAAAGAAACAAGCATAGGGGGTTGAAATGGTGATAGAAGCTTTGGCACTTCTAGAAGGACAAGTCGATGAGGCAGAAAAGGAAAGAAATACCATGATATGTCAACTTGAAGGATGAAGATATCTCCAAATTAAAATCAGATGTCACCTCACTTAAGGCCCAATCATGTGAAGCAACGAGAATGAAGGAAGAAATGGAGAACCATCTAGCAAAGAAGGATAAAGAATGCAAGATGATGAAAGAAGAAATTAATCTCCTAAGGAAAGAAGTTGACTTGTTGAATAAGAGTCTAAAGAACTCTCAAACCCTAGATGACATCCTAAGTCATCAAAGATACCCCCTTGATAAATCAGGTCTTGGTTATGGAGGTGAACCCTCAAATAGAAATGATGCAAACCCTAATGCTTCAAACAAAAAGGATATGGAAAAGCTTGGAAGAAATATTGATGCCCCCAGTTCCAGCAAAGGTAAGGAGAAGAGTCAAAATGACATTGGTAGAAACCCTACTCCAAGAAGATATGAAGATGTGTCAAGAATGCAAGAAGCAATAAATTTAACCAAAGGATCCCAAGACAGAATGACTTTGGAAGTACATATATGCAATCTCCATCATCCAGGTACCAAAGTATATTTTTTAGTTATTGCTATTCTTGTACAAATTTTGGGCACATGGCAAAGAATTGTAGGGCATACCAAAGGACAAACATTTTGGTCCACATCACTCCTCTAGAAGCAACTTTGCAAGAAGAAGTCATGATTTCTCATTCATCAACAAGATGGAATGCTTCAAATGACACAACATTAGGCATATGGCTCGTGATTGTAACTTGACTTGGCTCCCTAAACAAGTTAAAACCATGACTACCAAGCAAGAGAAGAAAGTTACACAAGTATGGAGAAGGAAGCAAATTGGATCAAAAAGCCACTTGAACACTCAAGCCAACAACACATGTTGTTGATTTGATGAATGCATCATTGATAGAGATAATATTACAAGTTTGGATGATGAGATTTTGCCAATCAAGAAGAAGACCATGCATACTGTTAGGGGGAGCTTGTGATTCTTGACTATTCTTGCAGAAGCTATCCGTGAATATTCCTATGAAATCCTTAATGAATCACACATGAACAATCGTGCTGAGACATATCTCCCGATGGATCATTGTTCAAAATGTCTTCCACTTAATCACAACACAACAATCTTTCTTGAGCAAAAAGAAGAGCTAGAGGAGTTTCTGCAGGAAGGGGAAGTTGTTTGATCATCTACCTCATACATTTTCCATGAAGGCATGCAAAGGCTTAGGGGGAGAAAGTTCATTAAAGAAGAGCACTATGACAGGAGGAGTAACATATCTATCATGGAGAACTATCATTGATGAAGGAAATATGATGAAGATGCATATCAAGAAACAACTTGATAGGGGGAGTACTATGGCACCCCATTTGCCATTGATGTCAAAGGGGGAGAGAATGTTGGAAGGGAAAAAATATTGCCATCAATGACAAAGGGGCAGATTGTTGGTCAAGGTTGTCATTGATGTCAATATGGCATTGTTGGAGATGGCAAATATTCTTGTAATACATGAATAACCCTTGTTGCCCTAACCTCGTGCAAACCCTAGAAAAAACCCTAATCATGAGATGATGCAAATTCCCTAGCTATATATCCCTATCTATATGATGACAAGCCCTAAATAGTCGATGCATGATCAATTGTTGATGCATGATCTAATGATGAATGAAGAAACCCCTAGCATGAAACCCTTCTACTAATTGATGAAAGCCCTTGTCCTTATATGACGCGTGAATAAATGCTGATTGGCAAATAGGATGCCTTAAGCCCTAAATACCTTGTCAAATGATGATGCCCTAAGAATGCCCTAAGCCTAATGAAGAACACAAGTGAAGAAGCCCTAAACATTGTCAAAGACACAAAATCCTAAAGGCTGCCATGATAAAATAATGATGACAGTTCACAAATTTAATTTTATTGATAGGAAAATGACCTCATTGAACAATGAAATTGACACCGGCTTGTACAGGGTATTTTTCTCTTTCTAACGAGCTGAGACTCGACCTATAACTCCTCATAGATTAAGAGAAAACGAATTTACAAGTTGGAATAATGTATTTTCTCTGTTAGCCGACCTAAGCCTACCTGTATATGTCGGCCTCACTACCAAGAGACGTGTCCCTTCGTCAAAAGTCAAAAACCAGTATAAATACAAGTTGAAACACTTCATTTCAAGCAAGCAATTCGTGAAGAATTCAGGGATACGAGGTACAGAAGAAGACAGAAGGCCCTACACTATATTGTACTTGATTTATTGAAAACAAGCGGATTGAAATCCTCGTTATTCCTTATTAGTAAAAGTATTTATTCTTATTGTTCATTTTGTGTTCTAATTATAAGTGATCTAACTGGTAAAAATAACAATTGAAAAAAAATATTGATTCACCCCCTCTCAGTATTTCCAACAAGTTAATCTCATATGTTACTGAGACAAGATGCAACTGGAAGTCTAACCCCTTCACAAGATCCCCCCAAGAACATGTGTTGTATGAGAGCAAGCATAGCTGGTTTTAGAACCCGAATTAGTTTCTTCCCTTCTAACTGGCTCACTTTGGAAAGGAGTGCATCCAATTCATCTAATTTAAAAAGGGCTTTCCATGTGACCTTCATGTGTTTCAAATTTGTCCCCAGTTTAAAGATTTTGTGTCCCAACTCATGCTCTTTTTGTGACTGCTCCTGCTCTAGCATAGTATGTATTCCTTTGGAAAGAATTATGTTGGTTTCTGCTGCAAATTTATCAAGGAATTTTATGAACATCTCATCCATGTTTTAGTACATCTATGATAATTAGGTCACTATTTTTCTGAGTTTGTTAATCTTCTCAGTGAGGTGTTTTGTTAAAACACTTTCATGACAAACTGTTGGATATGTAGATTTTGTTTGTTGCTTGAATAATGACACTTTGTAACAAGACTTCAGGCCAGTTATTAAGATAGTAAATTGCATTCCGGAATAATAACAAACTTAAATGTGCACAATAGTGGAACCTGGTTTGCACATGGAGGATTGTCTTCCTTACATCTTCAGCAATGGTGATGAGTGGCCTTTCACTTCTGATCTTGTTCTCTGCTACATGTTACTGCAACCAGGCATCTTCAACGAGATGGAAATCCGCCTTTCAAAATTAAATAAGTCACCCAGAGATCTGCCCCTTACTAACTAATCCAAAAACACAGAATTGGTTTTTGTTATATATTGATGAATATCCCAGCTATGATAATATAAAAATTCCATCAGCAATACAAATAACCGGTGGACAGCAAGATAAAGATGGTTCTAGATGAGCATTACAAGATCAAAACTCCATCAGCAATGCCCAGAATTCTCCATATTCAGCCACCAGCAACTTCCAGCCACATGCCCAGCAAGAGTCTAGCAGAAATGTATTTTACATATTTTACTATCCAATGTCCAGAAGCGACCAAGAGTTAAAACACAGATCCCACAACTCGTCTCAGTGCAATTTCAACGACCCAGCACTCCTTCCTTAGCTGAGATTCGTGTCTCTGTGGCTCTACACGCACAGGAATGGCAATAACAGCTATCTCCTCCAGTTAGAGATGGGTTACAGGAATTGTTTGTAACCACCAACAATGTGATACATCTTTCATGGCTCCAGAAATCGACCCCCTTTATGAGGTAGATACAGCCCAGTTTTAGATTCTGCCTAGAGGAGAACACGTCCCTGCGAACAGATCTCGGCTAGACAGCTAACATGGCAGTGATTTGACCTCAAGAAAGTGTTATGAACATATAATTCGACCTCCACTGATGATAAATTCAGCTTTGACTCCACTGATAATAAATTCGGCTTTGGCAACGATCCCAGATGCAGTAACAATTTGCTGGAATCCTCAGTCTCTGACTTCTGCTACAGCCATGGATACTTTAAATGCTCAGCACAAGATGCAGCTTGTCGGCCCTTGAAATGATGAATACAGTCAGCATAAACAAGATAATTTGTCTCAGGATTAATGGCAACGCATCTCCTTTTATCAGCAGAGAAGCATGACCAGCAACATACTGCGAATTCGGTCCGGAAGCAATAAAACTCAGACTCACATAAATAACCTGATACGTACTGGTGAAGCGATATTCCTTCAATGTGACGCTCTGCCTTCCTTTCACTGAGACACTACCAGAATACAAGCAAAACTCGTCCTCTTGGCCAATGGTACTGAAATCTCGTTCTAATCAAACACAGCCACACAGGTCCCTCAACTTCACATCAGTGATGGGTACGAAAAGATCAGTGACCACAAATGTTCAACGACCAATGTATCAGATCATCATTGTGGAATTTTAATGCATTGTTGGAGATCTACTTCAATTAACCAAGGCGTGACGCATCCTGTCACAACACGTGCTTCTGTCACTTATCTTCTGCACAGGTTAAGAGTTGTGTTCACTATAGGTCCAGCCAAATGTGTGTACGAACAACAACCTGATTTCTAATATATTCAGTGCTCAGATCCACAGGCTCTGATGATAAATAATTTGGGCTTCAACTGATAATGAAACCCTTCTTTGCCTAGCCACAAGATCTGTGTACACTGTAAACTAATCAAGCCGTCATGCAGCTTGCTAGTTTTTTGGTAGCATCGGATGTGCTCTAGCCATGAAAATTGGTGGAGAGGCTAAGGCACATGAGTTCTAAAGAACCAAGAAACCGTTTGGTGAAATTCCACCCGGATTGTATTTTATTAAAATAATTAATATTTTTAATGAGGTTCCTAAGTCTAAACTTGGGAAAATTAAAATATTAATGGGTATTAATTAAAATATGGGTGAGAATGTTCTAGAAAGCGGATCAAGTCAAGATTTAATCTTAGCCATTGATTAGAGACTTAATCTCAGTTGTTGAAGTCTCAACGAGAAAAGTATAAGAAGAAGGCTTGGGGTTCATTTGGAGTACACAGAGAGTTGATCAGTGAGTTCGATATTCCTAGGGCAGGGTTTGCTGAGGAATTCGAACAAGTGATCAAGCTGTGCGGATCAGACGCAATGCTGGAAGGAAGTGATTTCCAGTTCCAGTGAATATACTTCAGAGAAGACAGTGAAGGATCAAAGAGGCAACGCAGTTCCAAGGAGGGACAGCGCAGCAACTAGAGGAGGTTGACACAGATCAGCTGGGGGATAGCAGAGATTAGTGCTAGGAATCACTATGGGTGATTGGCAGGAGAAATCTCGATTTCTCAGCAACAGCTAGCGTGACGCAATCAAAGGGAGTCTCCACGTAGTGACTGCGTAGGCTCACGCAGAGACTACACAGTGGGTCATCCAAGAGTTGAGGCCAATGTAAAATCTCTAGATTCAGTGTGAGAAAATTCTCACTATTTATCTATCAGTTATCTTCTCTGAGTGGATTGCCATTTTCTCTAGGGCATCCAGATTGTATTTAGAAATTTACTACCAATAATAGAAACCCTCAGATTTGTTCCACCAATTTTCCCACATTGGGTTTTACTGAGGACGATTGTCCAAAAACAAGTGTGTCAATGTGATTGTTCATATGCTAGTGTTTCTCTTGCCTATTTTATTTTCATTTCCTATTGCAGCTGAATTTATTTTGATATTTACTGAAGCATTGGCAAATAACTTATTATTGTAAATAAGTAGGAGAAATAAATCATTCACTGCAGTGAAATTTTCACATGGTACCAGAGCAAGGTTCAGGCAAAGATGGTAGCAGAGAAAAAGAGCATGGAGAACAGTAGGGATCAGAATATTTCCAAGGTAGCTTCGAGGCTGCAAGAGGAATTTGCTTGCTTATCGAGTTTTGCATCAGCCGAGGATTGGTACATTGATAGCGGGCTTCAGCCCATATGACTGGAGAACGAGAATATTTCTCGATCTATCAGGAAGAACAGATGAACTTCCAAATCACAATGGGTAACAAGACGAAATGCACCTTAGTAGCAAAGGGAACCGTTACATTCCAAACAGCAACGAGAGATAGTCTTTGGGCCACTAGCATACTACATGTGCCAGGTGTGTGAATGAATTTGATTTTGTATCTCTATTACAAGATAAAGGATATGATGTGTACTTCATCGGGAACAGAGTATATGACAAGCATCCTAACTGGAAAAAGAGGAACCAGATTGGAACTCAAAGCAACAAGTTATACAAGTTGCAGCTCGAGTCTCCTATGGCACTAATAAGCAATAATGTCAGTGGAGAAAAAGACTTAAATGAACTGTGGCATAGAAGGATAGGGCACTTACCTCATGGTGCATTAAGGATTCTCAAGGAAACCGTTACAGGGGTTCCAGTGCTTACTACCAAGCATGATGATACATGTAGACGCTGCGTACTAGGCAAGTACGCCAAAGCAACGTATTCCAAAGCAACAATAGACCTAAGAGTGTATTGGGTTTAATACACTCAAACATCTACGGTCCAATGTCTACAAGAGCCATCAGTGGTGCTGAGTAATTTTTCACCTTCATAGATGACCATTCTAGGAAAGCTTGGATTTATTTCTTAAGAACCAAGGATGAGGTCTTTGATCGATTTAAGGAGTTTAAGGCTCTAGTGGAAAACCTAACAGGAAGGAAGATCAAAATATTGCGCTCAGACAATGGTGGAGAATACACGGATAAAAACTTCACAGATTTTTGCATAAGGGAAGGGATCAGAAGAGAATGGAAAACACCTTATAATTCAGAGCAGAATGGAGTCATAGAAAGGAAGAACAGAACTATTGTTGGAGCGATGAAGGCGATGTTATATGATCAGAATCTACCCAAGTTTTTATGGGCAGAAGCATGCAACACGGTTGTATACATTCAAAACAGGACTCCTCACAGGGCTTTAGGAAAGAAGACGCCAGAGGATGTTTTCACGGAAAAGAAGCCAAAAGTGAGTCACCTTAGGATATTCGGAAGTGTGGTTTATTGTCATATTCCATAAGAGAAGCGGAGCAAGTTAGAGCAGACTGCCGAAGTTGGATATCTCGTGGGTTACAGCGAGACTTCAAAGGCATATCGAATCTACATTCCAAGCAGTAGGAAGATTGTAGTGAGGCGGGATGTAAAGTTCATGGAAGACAGAGCTTTCAGGAAATCTCAAGAGATGCCTTTTGAGGAAAAAGTTGAGGATGTTCCTCTGGTCCAGCAACAGGGATCAGATCTAGCAGGAAGACAAGTATTTGGTTCAAGTACTCTAACCAGTACTAGCATCTCCTCGAGAGAAGAGGAGCCTGGAGTGTCATAGCAGGTGCAACAACAGGAAGAGGAACAGATGGAACCTCCCACCACCAGTGGAAGAACTAGCCGAGAGGTACGACGGACTCTGAGGGACGTGCAGGAATTTATTAGAGCTCCTATAGCCGAGAAAAGGCAGCGTAGACAACTTAACAGGTACCAAGCACTGGTAGCTCAAGTCGAAGAACCTTCTAGTTTTCGTGAAGTCGTACAACACCAGGTATGGCTGGGATGCCATGGTAGGAGAGTACATTTCCATTATGAGAAATGATGTTTGGGAATTTGTACCAATACCAGAGAACAGATCAATTGTGGGTTCAAGATGGATCTACAAAATCAAGTATGCTGCAGATGGAAGCGTAGACAAGTATAAGGCTAGGTTCGTAGCAAAAGGATATGCTCAAAAGGAAGGAATAGACTATGAAGAGATCTTTGCCCCAAGAGCTCGGTATACCTCTATCAGATCCGTTATATTCCTTGCAGCACAAATGCGCTGGGAGATTCACCAAATGGATGTCAAAGACAACATTCTTGAATGGGGTGACAGAAGAAGAGGTATATATCAAACATCCAAAAGGTTTCAAAACACATGAAAAGAACTCATGTGTGTAGATTGAAGAAAGCCTTGTATGGGCTGAAACAAGCACCCAAAGCTTGCTATGGTCGAATTGGCAGCTACTTACAACAATTGGGATTGATCAAGAGCAATGTTGATCCCAATCTTTATTATCTGTTGGTAAAAGGTGAGCCGTTAATTCTGGTGTTATATGTGGATGATCTATTTTTGATAGAATCATCCAGACTCATAGAAGATTGCAAGAAGAACCTAGAGACAGAATTTGACATGAAGGATTTGGGGCTAATTCACTACTTTCTGGGATTGGAAGTTTGGCAGCAGGATGGTGAGATCTTCCTTGGCCAAGGTAGATATGCATCAGAAATTCTGAAAAGATTCAGAATGCAGGATTGTCGACCTATGGCTATGCTTATGATTACCAATTGGAAGAAAAGAGATGCTTCCGGAGACAAGGAAGTGGACCCCACCTTATACAGACAGCTCATTGGGTCCCTTATGTATCTGGTCAACACCAGGCCAGACATATGCTATGCTGTCAACACCCTTAGTCAGTTCATGGTGGAACCAAAAAGGGCGCACTGGGCAGCAGCAAAGCACATTCTCAGGTATGTGTGTGGAACAGTCAATTTTGGATTAAGATACACCAAGGGCGATGATATCGAATTAAGTGGATTCACTGATGCAAATTGGGCAAGAAGTTCAGTAGACAGGAAAAGTACCACTGGGTATTGCTTTGTTATTGGATCTGGGATGACCACCTAGTGCATTAAGAAGCAGAAGTCTATAGCATTGAGCTCAGTTGAAGCTACATATATGGCAGCTAGCAAAGCAACATGTGAAGCTATATGGCTCAGGAAACTGGTTGTAAATCTATTCAGGAAAAGGATAGAAGCGACAAAAATCTTCTGTGTTAATCAGAGTTGTATCAAGCTCTATTAAAATCCAATGTTTCATGATCACTCCAAACACATTGATATTCGGCGTCACTTTATCAAAGACTGTGTTCAACGTGGGGCGGTACAGTTGGAGTATACTCCCACAGGAAATCAGGTAGCAGATGTACTAACCAAGGCTCTAGGAAGAACAAAGTTTGTTCAATTTCAGAAGAAGATGGGTATGATGGAAAATCCCTTTCAATAGCGTGATGCAGCATTTGAGAGGGAGCTGTAGTATAGATACAGCAGTGGCAGTGGCAATACAGTGGCAGCAGCAGCACAGTGTTGGTGGCAGCAACAGTGCGGAAAAAGGAGATGCTTCAGAAACAAAGCAACATGCAGTTGGACATTATTGCTACAGCACTTTCCTCCCTAAGAGGGAGTGTTAGTTTTTGGTAGCATTGTATGTGCTCTAGCCATCACAATTGGTGGAGAGGCTAAGGCACATGAGTTCTAAAGAACCCAGAAACTATTTGGTGAAATTCCACCCGTACTGTATTTTATTAAAATAATTAATATTCTTAATGAGGTTCCTAAGTCTAAATTTAGGAAAATTAAAATATTAATGGGTATTAATTATAATATGAGTGAGAATGTTCAAGAAAGCGGATCAAGTCAAGATTTAATCTTAGTCGTTGATTAGAGGTTTAATCTAGGTCGTTGAATTCTCAACGAGAAAAGTATAAGAAGAAGGCTTGGGGTTCATTTGGAGTACACAGAGAGTTGATTAGTCAGTTCAATATTCCTAGGGCAGGGTTTGCTAAGGAATTTCAACAAGTAATCAAGCAATGAGGATCAGAGGCAGTACTCGAAGGAAGTGATTTCCAGTTCCAGTGAATATACTTCGAAGAAGACAGTGAAGGATCAAAGAGCCAGCGTAGTGCCAAGGAGGGACAGCGCAACAACTAGAGGAGGTTGACGCAAAGGTTGACGCAAATTAACTGGGGGATAACACAGACCAGTGTCGGGAATCACTGTGGGTGATTGGCAAGAGAAATCTCGATTTCTCAACAGCATAACTAGCAGCAACTAGGGTGACGCTGTTAGAGGGAGTCTCCATGCAAAAGCCACGCAGTGACTGCGTAGGCTCACGCAGAGATTGCACAATGGGTCATCCAAAAGCTCAGGCCAATGTACAATCTCCAGATTCAGTGTGAGAAAATTCTCACTATTTATCTATCAGTTATCTTCTCTACGTGGATTTCCATTTTCTTTGGGGCATCCAGATTGTATTCAAAAATTTTGCCAATAATAGAAACCCTCAAATCTACTGCACCGGTTTTCCCACACTGGGTTTTTCCGGGGACGATTGTCCAAAAACAAGTGTGTCAATGTGATTGTTTATATGTTGGTGTTTCTCTTTCCTATTTTATTTTCAGTTCTTAATTTGTGAAATCTGCAGCGAAATTTATTTTGATATTTACTGAAGCATTAGCAAATAACTTATTATTGTAAATAAGTAGGAGAAATAAATCAATCATTGCAGCGAAATTTTCACATGGCTCACCTTCCTCCCTGCGTGTGCTGCCAAAAATATTATCGTCAAATTACCGCATGCACTGACCGAACCCCTTCCATTGAGTGACCAACATTACTTAAAGTAAAACAACCCTCATGCACGCTGGTACAATAGGCCACCTCTCATTGATTTTGAAATGGCCACTCCATGCTGAAAATAGTCGGCCCTTTCAACAAATTTTGGACAGCTTTCACAAAATTAAATAAAAGAGTCTGCCTTGTTTGTAAATATTCTCCCACATCCCTTACAATAATTTTACGGCCCCTGATAAATATTTTATGGTCCCTACAAAAAAAAGCATATGCCACAGCATTCATAAAAATATTTCTCCCTTTCAAAAAAAAAAAAAACTTGACTCAAATGGTTCAACAATTCGAAATAGGGATTGTTGAATACTTAGTATTCACTAGACAATTTACTCATAGGCCAACAATTTGTCGAGCAATCTACAATTATGTCCCTTAGGCTGGCAAGAACACCAACTCTGATACCAATGTAATGTCCCATACGGGATATTATGCTAATTATGCCAAAATTTACTCAGCCCAAAATTTCACCGTAAAACAACATTCTATTAACAGAAGATTGCCATGTAAAATAAAACAAATAGAGCATTGCAATCCAATAACACAATGAGCGGGAAAATTCTCAGCTTTTAATGTAATGGATAAATTGGTGTTACATGCATATACAACCAAAATATTGCTAAGATAAAACGTTGGCCTCCAAGATAATCTGCTCCAATGCTGCAGCAACCCTTCCAAAACTGACTAAAATCAATCATTGCACTTGTGAACTCTAGCTGAATCCACCAAGGAGATGAGGTGGGTTTCCGTCCACTCTCACCAAAATCCCCTGAGGCTTTCCGTCCTAGAGCTACCAACTTAGTAGAGGACCGGGTTCTCAACCTCTCATACAAGTAATATCAAATCCAAAATGTCCTCCAATGGCCTCCCCCTCCTCTTTTATAGATCTTATGGACCCCTGTAGAACCTCCTATTTTATTATTATTTTAATCATGGAGCACTTTTCCCTCTTTTATTTCAATTAAAATATTCTTTTTAATGCGGGAAAAGGGTAAATTGGCCACCATGTCTCCTCAGGTCACTGAAACTCACATCTAACCATCCCATCATGTAGATCTTCTCATTTCGGTTCCAACGAGCTATTACACTAAGGTGTTCTGTCATGTATTCCTCCCGGAATGCCACCTTAAGCATAATTAATTGAGTCAGACCCAAAAATAACTCTGTTTTTGTGAAACTTGTCAGAATGCACCGGAACGAAAGGCAAATTGTGCGGACAATGGAATATACCAAGCAAATGCCATCGGACCTCATAGAAACTCCTCAAAACCCCTACAAAAGCCCTTGGACCCGTTGATGACACCAACCTGCACCTGTGACCTCTCTGCCCCTAAACTCTGAAAGTCCATCCTAACCATTTCATAAGGAACACTAGAGAAAGGAACATTACAATCAATGCCACAAAAACTCGTTTGCCTTCAATGATGTCCCTATACCCAGAACAGATCAAGACCAATAGAATCTTGATTACTCAAATAGAATTCCTATGCTGAAACAGAGAGAAGAAATAAGAGGATGTCAACTAGGGTGGAATCTTTCACCACCGGAATTGGCAAGAAGAAAGGGGTCTTAAAACCCTCATAGCCCCAAGCTCAAGAAAAAACAAAAATAAATTGATCCATAATGATGCCTCCAAAATGAATTCAATCCTCTCATATTTAGATTTCCTAGAGGGGTCTCTTCTTGTTTGATTGAGTGAGTTTGAAGTAAACCCCAATTTTGGGTTTCTTTGCCCAACTGCCCCAAAACATGGCCATAATTGGATATTTTGGGTTTTTCCCCTTTATTGAGGACTTTAGCCTACGAGGATCGATAAGCTATTTTGTTCCTTAGGTAATTAATTTCCCAGGAACATTACAGTCCCCCCTTCCCGACATTGCTTGTCCCCAAGCAATGGAAAATTCTGCTACTACCCCCTTTGTCTCTCTTCTTCGATGTACTGGAGGCATTTTCTGACATCTTCCATATATTGGTGTTTTGACTTCTGCAATTTGATGACTTTTTGTTGATTATTAATTCCTTCTCTGATGGATAAAGAAGGCAATTTCCTTCTACTAGCTTTATTTATGCAACTTCAGTTTCATCTTCACCCATGGATTTATGGTTTTACTTTCTTTATTGTCCCCTTTCAATGCCCCTTTCAATGTGCTCTCTAATAGCATACTCGCAAGCACGCTAACAAATCTCAATAAAATCAGCTCCACTAAATCCTTTTGTGTATTGAGCAAGAGTCACAATTTAAACATCCTTTGCAACATGTAACCTCCGCAAATATGCTTTAAAGATTTGAAAGTGGAAAGCTTCGTCAGGAGAGACCTGGCTTCACTCATCCACGAAGCCTAGCTTTGAAGCATTTTTTTGAATTTCCAGGCTATATTCCATGTAGATGTCCACTCCATCTCAAAACATGTTAAAACTAGAAATTTCCTTCTTCCTCCACTCCAATGCAAATCCCATAGTTGTTAGTTTTTGTAGCATCGAACAAGTGTTCTAGTCTCGATTTGTGTCTAAGAGATGAAGGAACACAAGATCTTCAAAACCTAGAAAAGGTTTCGCGAGAAAACACCTAGAGACCACTCAATTAAATTAATGAATCGATAATTAAATAATGCCCAAGTCTAACACAGGGAAATCAATTGATTAAAGGGAATTAATTGAAGACGATCAAGAATGCTCTAGAGATTGACATGGATAGAGTCTAAGATGATCTTAGCCGTTGATGAGGATTTAATCATGGTCGTTGAATCTTGTTACCACTCAAACTAGCAGGGGACCTAAAGGGCAAATGCTAGACCAAAGGCAACAAATGGAGATTTAGCCCACTGTCACCTCAGCTAAGGCTCCCTTCTATTTACGGACTTTCACCGATGGGAGGAGACCTGGTATGTTATGGAGTCACCGACAAAGGATAAATCAATAAATGGATATGAGTGACCCAAATAATCCATTTCCCAGAAGAGCTTTAAGGATGGAGCTTGTTTGCTTTCTAAGCAAGGTACAATGTATTCTAGGGAAAGGAAGGGAGGATTTGAGGGTTAGGTTTAGGGAATATGAATTGTGAAGGAGTTTCCCAATCCTAAAATCCTTGTTGAAATTGGTATCCCGAATGGTTCTTGAAGAATTGTCTTTTCAAAGGAACGGGACCACATGGGATCCAATCTAGGGTTGGGGGAAAGAGTATGGAAACCAATGATGTTCTTACCCTACACAAGGTGGGGGGGAGGATCAAAGAAATAATTTTCACTTGAGGATGTTGAATTGATCCTATAAGATACTAGCTTGGGGATGCTAAGCAAAGTTTGATCTCGGAGCTAGGGCTCAGCTTTTCTCCCAACTACACATTTATAATGGCTTCAAAATTGGGGGAGGACTTGAGTAGACACCAGTGCAAGGGACCCTAGGAGATCGAACTTTTTGGAGGGATAGTTTGTCTGGAAAATGATGCCCTAGGTGACCCAACTTGGCTAAACCTAGCAAAAGGTGAAAAAAAAGTGATTTTAGGTGCCCACCTCTTGGTATATCAATGCCTTAGTCTTGGAAGAATGGAATCTATGACGAATATGAGTGAGGACCTTTGGTTCTTGGTCAAGCAGGCCTCAAGACCACTTTGCTAGCCTTCTAGGTTAAAGAGAAGCAATCTTGCAACTTTAATACTTCGATGTACAAAGGAGATGGTTTATCAAAGTCAATTCACTGTTAGAATTACCCCTAGGAGATTTCATTCACATTACATGGCCCATACACTAAGAGATGCTATAATAGAGACGAAATTCCACAGTTTAAAGCAGTAAATACATGCATCAATTAGCCCTAAAAATAGTGAAAATCTTAGTCTTGTGTATATGACAAAGTAAAACAAGAATGACATTAAAAGCGTGTACCTACATGTAAAAGAATGTATCCAACCATCCACAATTGACAAGAGAGAAGTTCCAAGATAAGATAGACCAATATCCACACATCAAAATTCATCCATAAAGCTACATTTCATCCTCTAGAAAAAGTGTGAAATTCTCAAGAGAGAGAAAAGATCCAATCCAAAGTGATGATGAGCAAATGAACTCATCTCACTTGTATTTATACACTAATGAGGAGTTTGAATTAGCCTCCTTGGCCTACATAAGCCCCAAAAATAAAACAATGTTCTAATAATCCAACTTTTGGTGACAAGCCCACCAAGCTCATAAATGAAAAAATAAGCCTCTCAAGAGATCAAATAATAATCTATGCATGGCATAGGGCCCTCTAAGAGGCCTAATGCGGTCCATGGGTGCCATAATGAAGAGTAGGACCCCAAAAAGCAGTGGACAAGGGGTTGGCCCCTTGTAATAACATGTGGTGCTCCAAATGACATGTGGGGGCACACAAGTGTCCTCATGGGTCTCCAAACAAATCGAAGATGCCTATAGATCGCCTCCAAGGGCTAAGATGATGGTGTAAGTGATACCACATCATCATGCAAGTCCTGGATCTTCTGCCAAGTGTATGGTGCAAATCTGGGGCCAGTTGGGCATGATGGATTAGGTGCATCTTCCTCGTCCAATAAGTGAACCACGAGCAATCTCTGAATGGCTGTGGGGATCCATGGAATGTTGTCTGTTGTTGTGGAGGCCCATGGCTCTCAACGCACACCCTACATGTGCCAATGTGGCCCTCTAGAGGGTTAGGACCCCGTATAGGGAGACCAAACCCAAGATGGAGACCATCTGCAATCTTGCATAAGATTCAATGTGTCCCCTAGCCTTCCAGTACAAGTTATTAGAGAAATCGAGTAAATGAGCTTACCAATCATGGACCGCAAGAGGGACTTCATAATGGGCTTCGAGATGTGCCAATGTCTACTAAACTCCAAATGGAGTTAACCAAGAATCCCATTAGGTGGTTTCTACTTCTAAAGCAGATAATATATTCAGGGTACATTCTTCAAAAGGTGGTGGCATGTGACAGATAGGTAAATGAAGTAGAGGAATGAGAACGGGCAGCCCTAGGTCACATGTTGGGGTACAAGGGTAGCTAATAAAAGGGAAGCCCACACTTGGGTTTACAATGTATAGGAGAGAGCAATCATGGTACATGAGGTGCCCCGACCTTGATTTTTCCACCCTCTTTTATATGTCTTTTGTCTTTTTATGATTTTCTTTGATTAACTGCTCAGGTCTCAATGGGTAAGAGCGTGATGTATACAATATATCAATGAATACCCCCTTTAAAGGTAGGGTGGTTCATTGTCCACCAGGGGTTGGGACAATCATGGGTCCCTATATAATGAAGGAGGTTCATAGAACCTGTAGAAACTAGGATGATGGCTATGATGATGGGGTAGAGCTCATGTAATGGCTTTTACCCACGTGCTAAATGTGTTTGCCCCGGCCATCTTTTGCATTTAGTGGTAGATTTTCCTGTTGAATGTGGCCAAATATGCTTTTATCTTTCATTTTAGCTACATCAACCTTCAGGGTTCATTCCAGGCCATGACCCAAGGTGTGGGCAAGGGGAAGGGGCAAGCTAGCCCTATCTGGACCCAATGAAGGAATGTGGACCCAAGTAGGAGAAATGATGAATGGGGAAATAACGAGTAAAAAAGGGGTAATTTATGTGGATAAGGGAGTAGGACCACGCAACCAGAATTAAGGTTTCCTATGAAATACCATCCCAAAAGCCAAATGGTCAGTAAAAGAGATCCCACGGGACTAGAATCCAAGGTTAATATCCAAAAGGGGTTTGGGGGACAAGAGCACAGACCTAGCCCATTCTTTCCGCCAAATCCCCCCATTAACTCATGCCCAAAAGTGTCCATGATAAGCAAAATACAATACTCAATTGCCAAATGACAAGGCATACCTTTAAGTTCTGGAGGCCCACCCTCAAACATACGATCGTTGCAGATGGGTGAGGGACCACATCGTTGGCTCAAGTGGTGGAGAAATGGCACAATGAGCTAGCTAGTGGCTACAGCAGGCTGTTGGCTACTAGTTGACAACCATCTTGGAGAAAAAAATATCCTAGGGATATCACCCACAAAATGGTGGGTAACAAAGCTCTAGTGAGAGATTATAAGAGGAGATTGATGGGAGGTGGAGAGACACAAGGGAGAGAGCGAATTATCCAAGCAGTGTGAATTTCCCAATGCACAATGATTCAGTGAGGGAAGAATTTGAGCCAATAGAGCAGCATCAGTGATTGAGGGAGCAGCAACAGAGAGATCCGGAAAATTTTCCAATGTCTCTCCAATGCCAATTTGGCAGGAGAGAGGAGGTTGAATTATTCTGCAGAAGAGTCATCCAGGCAATGTGAGTGAGCCAAATACCCTAGTTCAAGTACCAAGAAGAGATCAATTCAGTTGTTGAAGCCCAAGAGACCACTTGGAAGGCAGAGCGAGTCAATTCTAAAGGCAAAGGGAGGCTAGACGACCCAGTTGGAAGCAGTTTCAGGGGTCGTCCAAACTTGTGCAGGCCAACAGCGCAAGCAAGCCAAAAGGAGGTTAGTTGATTTGCAGGAGAAAATACTCTCCCAAAAAATTTCACTGATTATTTGCTGGAGGATTGCCAGTGTGGCAGGGATCCAGATTATTGTACTCAAATTTTTATTACTGTGTAATAATAAAAATAAGCCCTCATCTGTTGCACCGGTTTTCCCTTTGGAATTTTTCCGGGGACATTAGTCCAAAATAATACATGTTAATTGTGTGCATGAATTTCTCAGTGCCATGTAATTTTTCCATAGCATATTTATTTTGTTGTGAAGAATTGCAGTGTGATTTATTCGATATTAATCAAAAAATTAATAAACTCCTAATTAGTTGGGAGAATAAATTACAGTAGTTGCGGTTCAAGGTATTTTCACAATAGTGAGCAAAATGGCCTCAATAGCCCCTTCATTAATGCGCTCCTTACGCCAATTTGAATTACTATCTGCCATGTAGCTAATTAATATGCAAACATGAGCTTGTGCCTTAGCAGCTATTAACCCTCTTTGACTTTCCTCATTTAGGCTCTTCAGCAACTCTACAACAAATAAAGGAGCCCCATAACCCGAACTTGCAATAAGCAATGTTTGTAAAACACATGTTATCCATCACTAGTGGGTGACCCCTATAGGAGAAATTTTCTCCTAGATTTGTCTTCAACCGGCAGCCACTTGATAGCTTGAATTTCTACTATTCTATGCCACATGAGCCAGTTATTCTGTGCCCTCGCTCATCTATCATGATTGTATGTTTGAAGATGGGTCATCCAACCCCGAAGGTATGATTTTTCATTATGTAATTGGGTGCTTATGCTTGCTCTTCTTGGGCACATTTGGGCATGGATTAGTAGGGGGATTTAGCGGAAAGAACGAGCTTCAACTGTACTCTTGTTCCTTTACCTCAACTTGGGGGTTAATCTTGTATCCTAGTCCCATGGGATTTCCTTTACTGGCTATTAGCTTTAGGAGTGGCACTACATGAGAAATCCTGATTTTGGTTGCATGGTTTTACTTCTGGATACCATATATCTCACTCCCCTCAGCTCATTACAAGCCCATTTCACATTTTCCCGATTTGGGTCCACATTTTCCATTGGGTCCACAAGGTGTTAACCTCCCCTTCCCGTTGTCCACACCTTGGATCGGGCCTAGAACGATGCCCCAGATGCATCTAAAAAGAAATATAAAAGTATGATATGGCCACAATCAACAGGAAATGTACCACAAAATACAAAAGATGGTCGAGAGAGAAGAATTTAGCATGTGGGCAAAAGCCAAACATCTGATTTACCTCTATCATTATCGCCATCACCTTGGCTCCTAGGGCACCTATGAGTGCCCCCTACATCATTAAGGAACCCATGATTGTCCCAACCCCTGATGGGAGGTGAATTTCCCCACCTTAAGGGGGTATTCACTGCTACATCCTACGCATCAAGCTCTCATCCTCTTGAGCCCCAAGCAGTAAAAAAAGAAGAAAAATCAATAAAAGGTCGGGGTAACTCATGTACCACGATTGCTCCCTCCTACATTCATAAACCCAAGGTGTGGACTTCCTTCATTATAACTACCCTTATACCATGGTATGTGGCTTGGAGCCTCCCATTTTGCCCCGACTCCATCCCATCATTATTTCATGTGACACCTACCATTTGATGGATGTACCATCGACCTGTCATTCCTTTAGAGGTCGAAACCACCTAAAAGGGTCCTTCATTAACCTCTCTTGTCGAGCAAGGTGACATTAGTTGTTCAAAGCCCATTTGGAAGGGCATGCCACTATTAAGTGGCCACTTCTGTCGTTGATTAGGAAGCTTATTTACTCAATTACACTAATGATTAATTATATTGGAAGGTGAGGAGATGCATTGGATCTTATATAGGATTTCGGGTGGGTCTTCGTCTTGGACTTGGCCTCCCTATACAGGATCCAGGCCCTCCATAGGGTCACAACAGCACTTGTAGGGTGAGTGTTGAGAGCTACGGGCCTCCAACCATCCAGAGCATTGATTGTCGCACCATGGGCTTCTTCAATACCACCACATTGTTTGCTTCTAGTCCCTTCTTTTTCGCTTGGATGGAGGCTCTTCTCGTGAGATTCTCGCACTTCTTCTCACTTCAAACCTTGAACGAAATTATGTCCTTCAAATGAAGCCGAATTTCCCTATTTATAGTGGTTTGTGCATCCATAATAAGTCGACCTAAACTAGAGCCTAGGACGACATGTCATTCTGGAAACATCCTTAGGCCGACATGATGAATAGCTTGTGACAAGGCCTTGGAGAGTTATTGACACGTTTAAAATTACTTCTTACAATATGCAACATGTCTTCAACACATGACATTGACTCCCTACACTTTATGACTTGATGACAACACCTAAAGGCTCACAATGGGAGCCTTAACTAAAATAAAATTTCTTGCTCATGAAACCCATGAGACAAGCATTACAAAAATAATTTTAGTTTTCTTCTTTACATCAATTACATAAAATCAGAATTACATGTCCTTATGAAGACCGAACCAAGTTACACTTTTCTTTATTCATAATCCATACAAGGTACCTGGACGTTCTCAATCTGAAGAATTCTCATAAGAAGAGTAGGATTGGTAACGAATCTGTATAGCATCATATCAACCAACATTGTCGCATAGCAATGCCTTAACTAACAGCTCTAACTCTCTGCAAGATCATAGCACAATGCTAGCGAGATCAATGATGTATAGACACCCTCATCATTGTCTCTCTCGAAACATACCCCACCCGGGTTCTCTTAGAGTATGTTCCACCAGGACTATTCTTTTCTTGGATTCCCAGTTCTCAAAGAATATCGGTCCTCTACGATTACTCTTATCTTGGACGCCCTAACTCATCCTCAAAGAGCATTGGATGCCAGATGTTTACTCAATCCTCCATTCTATCTTCCCAAGTGAAGACAAGAATGATGTGTCTATCTATCCCTCTCAACTTAGGGAGGACATACCTATTCCAATGAAGGAATGTACTCATTCCTACGGAAGGAATGTACCTAAGCTCCCTCTTGGCTTAGGAACTTGCTTCCAAGTTTCTACCAAGTTAGAAACTTGTTTCCAGGCTCCCTCTTAAGTAGGGACCTATAGAAACTATTTAGGTGGAGATGATGGAACAAGTTGCTTGAAGAACTCCACCTCACAATGTCATGAACTTCTTTTTTTTATTCAAGAGTCTTCATGTTTTGGGACTTCTTCGTAGGGCACAAACCATCCATCACTTTCATCGATGAGTCAGTCATGACATTATTCCTTTCATTGAAAAGTGATCCATCAGTTCATATTTGGCCTTCCTTCATGCCATGTTGCCTTCTTCATGTCATGTTTCCTTAAGGATTTTCATCCTACTAAATGGACATCACTGGTGGAAGATATCCATAGCTCTTCCCTTGGCAACCTTGCATAAGCCCATCCAGATATCATTCAAAAATAAGGAATGAACATTAAATCAAAATTACCTTTGTGATGGTCTTTCATCATGACATCTTCTAGTTTGCATCAACATCCTGCATACACATTGACACATCTCCAAAAGATATATACTGTCAAGGGTCTCTTTCTTTTTCAGACTTCATCGAAGTCTTCATATCTTTCATGGAGATATCCTAGTCAAATCTCTCAGTCCTCGGATGTTGATTGCATTTTCCATAGTTGCATATTTCATGATCTCTTCCTTTTTTTTCTTCACACACTTCCTTCCCAAGAACTTTTAATCAGAGTTCCTCCAATTATTGTCAACCACCTCATGAGTTTCCATAATAAGTTGACTTGAACATATTAGGACATATTATGTTGATATCAGGGCATATCAAGACATATGATATCTCATATCAGGACATATTATGTTGATTTCATCTAGATAATGTGTGATTCATGCCTTCCTGCATCCTTTCAAAGGAGGAGATCCTTTATTTTGATTATGCTCTCGAGATAGAGCATTTATCCATGTTACCTACAACCATCTGACATGACTCTATAATATTGAATACAAGCATACATACCTCATTTTCCTTTATGTCGTCCAAACTTCCTTCAGCAGCTTCCTTGATTGAAAGAACTTCAATCCCTTGATTTGCTTTACCTCTTTTGTCATCATACCATCATCCCATGAATTCCCACAAGTTGGAATTCTTGATGAAACACTTGCTTCCTTTTGATTGATGAAACTTTCAATAGAGGCTCTTGAGTATCCTCATCCAACAGATGTTTCCTTCTGATGTATGATGAGCTTTGTGCTAAATGACTTTTTCTTCCTTTTCCCATAAGTGCCACTTATGCTTCTAATGAGATTACCAAGAGCTATATCCTTCCATAGACTTCTATTTCAACCATCTTTCATGCTTCTGTATGATGATGTTACGAGCTCTTGCTTTCAATGCTTCTATGATGCCATGATGCATCCTATCATTATGAGAGCCATATCTTACAACAGCAAAACTTGAAAACAGAAACTTGAAAAGAAAAAGGTGAGGAAGACTATCTCAATCATAGTAGATATCCTTTACTTCCTCTTTCTTGGACTTCTTTTCAGCTTCCTCCACTTCTTTAGTGATATGGGCTTCTTCTCTACCTCTTTTGTTATTCCTTCTTGAGCTTAGGACAACCTCTTTTGTAATGCCCATATTCTTGACATCCATAGCATTGAACCTTAGCTAGGTTCTTCTTCTTTTTCTAAGGACAAAATTTCCCAAACTTTCCTCTTCTCTTTGCCATAGTAGCATATGCTTGATTTTGCTCACTGGATCCCACATTAGTTTTAGCCTTCAGCTTGGTTTCTTAAATTTTGCCTAGTGACCATAGATCCTAGAATGGAGTAGCTTCTTTCTTCCCATAAATACTTTAAGTTGCCCCACTCCTCTATTAGTGCATTTAGTACTACAGTGGTCATCTCCTTGTCAGACATTATTTCACCCAGATCTTGAAGTTGATTCCTTATTTCAGATATCCTCATAAAGTATGAGGCTATTCCTTCTTTCGATATCCTTAATTTGTAGAGTTCTTGCCTTAGAGAGATAAGTTCTCCTGCAGTACTTGCAGAAAACAACTCTACCAATTTGTTATATATTTCTTTTGAGGTGTCGAGTTTTAGATACATATGGAATGAGGGGATCCTTGATGGATTCTATGAGAATCCTTTGAGCCCTCACTTCCCCTTTCATAAACTTTGCAAGTGCTTAAGCATCTTCTTTTGCTGGTTTGGTGATAGATCCTTTGGCATGATCCATAACCTCATTTTCAATGAAATTCAGATTTGTCCTCTTCTTCCATGCAAGATAGTTTGAGGCCCCAACCAATTTGTTGTTTTCCTTGCAAAAAGACATTTTGACAGATTCAGACATAAATATACTTACTTGTGAAGATGCTTCTTCCACTCGTTGCCTCCTTGAATTTGATGATAATATAGATGATAAAGAACTTCTCCTTGACGAAGATAGTTCTCTTCAAGAATTACCCTTGCCCCTACAAAGAGGGAGATCACTTTAGATCCTTTGATGGTGAGGTCCTTGTTGATGAAGATCAATGATGACTTAGTGCTTCTTGGATGATCAACAATGGTAAGGTCCTTGCTTCAACGAGAGTAAATTGCCTTAGAATTTCTGAAGATGATGACAACGTCCTTGATCTTGCTTCTCTAGTAAGAAACTAGATTTTTAAGTCATTCAATTTAAGTAGGGTCTCTTGAGATGACTTGAGGATTCCAAGACTTCTTGCTGGTGTAGACTTCTTCTTCGATCTAGGGTTTTGATATTTCTTTGTAGATCTTGACTCCAAGATGATCTTCTTAGATTTGCTTTGATCACTTTCTTGAGATTTGATCCTTGAGTGTCCCTTGATAAGATGCCCTTCCATGACTTTGTCACCTTAGCTCTGATACCATGTTGAGAAATCTAGGGCATCAAGATTAGGTGATTTCTCTATAATGATAACTGCTTGTGAATCCTTTTTACTTCTTTAGATTAGGATCTTCTCTTCACTTATATTATTATTATGTTCTTCTTCATCAAACAGCTACCAATGCATACACAATAAAGAGACAAGAGACACATAATGTATGCAATCATCAAAGGCCAAAACCTCTCCAACTTGAGAGGAAAACCCAAACAAATTCTTCTTCTTATAGAGACTTCAACTGACGAATACCAAGACCAAGACCCTTGACCTATTCACCTCTCCAAGACTAGGACCCTTGACCTATTCACCTCTCCAAGACCAAGTCACAAGGCTTCTTAGCTTGACCTTTCCTTCCTTGAGTCAATAATGGTCAAACAACTGACTTTCCTTTCCTTCTCGGCTACTCTTCAAATTTCGGCCTCCTGCAATTCTCGGCCTCTTTCATAAACCCTAGTTGCAGCATGTGGGAAGTGCCATCTCCTAGTTTGTGCCCTTGTTTCCTTCGCTTTAGATGTAGACTCTTTTTTCTTCAACTCGGCTTCCTTCTTGACTTGTCTTCTCCCCTAATTCAGTTACTTGAGATGACTGCAATATTCTCGGCTTCTCCTACAGCAGATGATGCCTCACTTCTCCGTAAGTGTGACAGTAAATAGCCCTAAAACAAATCCAAAATTGACTTGGCTTCTAGTCCCTTCTTCTTCGCTTGGATGGAAGCTCCTCTCGTAAGATTCTCGCCCTTCTTCTTACTTTAGACCTTGAACAAAATTTTGTCCTTCAAATGAGGCTGAGCTTCCCTATTTATAGTGGTTTGTGCATCCATAATAAGCCAACTTGAATTGGAGCTAGGCCAACATGTCATTCTAGAAACATCCCTAGGCCGACATGATGAATAGCTTGTGACAAGGTCTTGGAGGGTTATTGACACATTTAAAATTACTTCTTACAATGTGCAACATGCCTTCAACACATGACATTGACTCCCTAGACTTTATGAATTGATGACAAAACCTAAAGGCTCACAATGCGAGCCTTAACTAAAAAAAATTCCTTGCTCATGAAACCCATGAGCCAAGCATTAAAAAAATAATTTTATTTTTCTTCTTTACATCAATTACACAAAATCATAATTAGATAAGTTATTATGAAGACCAAACTTGGTTACACTTTTCAACAATGAGACCCATTTGGAGCCCAACTTGGTGTTTGGAGATGTTTTGTAGCATTTGGAGGGCCTCCCCCTCTTGTCCATTGATTTTGGGGCCCTTACTCTCATTTTTGGCACATGAGGCCTCAATGTTGCCCTTCTAAACCTCCACGTCAACCTAGCGTGGCCCTAAAAAGGCTAATTCGACTTGTTTTTTGAGCTATCATGGTTGGCTTGTAACCATGGGTAGGTTACTTAGCATTTTAGGCATAGGAGGGGATTTTACTTTTATTTTTGAACTCATATGTCATGTATAAATAGGAGGCATAGCCTCACTCTCATCCTCACACTTTGGATTTTCAATCCCTCTAAAAAGAGAATTCGGCCCTGCAGTAGAGGACGAAATTTGGATGTCTTTGATGTATCTTGGAGCTTCTTTTTGGCAATTTGTGGATGGATATACTCTTCTTTGTCTTGTAAGTGCTATATGATGCTATATTTTTGTTCTTACGAATGTCTAATGCATGGAATATTTTTTCATGGTGAAATAATGTGCCCTAATTAATGTGAATTATTGGAAGCATTGTAACTATTGGAATTTTTTGCATGTGTTACTCACTGGACAAAGAATGAATGAATGTTACTAGAGGATTAGTTGAATTTGCATCCTTAAAACTCCACAACAAGTGTCATCAAAGTATAAAAACTTAGAAGTCACTTTGTTGTTGCTTCAATCTAGGGTAACAAAAATCCTTGTAAGTCTCCTTGAAGAGCGAGTTGCCATTTCATGGTTTATCTTGACTCTGTTTCTCCCAATAGACAGGCACTAGGTCTAGGATCCTTGGTGATCACAGCCTAATTGAAAAATCACTCTTTCTTCACCTATTTCTCTCTCTTTTCCTTGTCCCTTCAAGGCTAAGGGAGCCTCTCTAGGGCTTGGTGCGAAATTCTCTATAGGACTGTGTTTTCAATTCTGATTGGATATACCTCTTCCTTAGTGTCTCCTCTAGGCATCTGCAAGTTTTAAACGAATTCTCACAGTGAAATCTCTAGAAAACGGATGCCCTAGCTATCACACCAAGTGGGAACCCTTGACATTGTCTTTCAACTTAGGGATTTCTTGAAGGTTTATACTTTAGTAGTATAGTAGTATATCATTTGAAACCTTTTCTTCACTATCTTCATCTTGGATGAACTTTTATCTCGTCAAATATCTCAACCCTACACCTCGTATAGTATCTCTCAAGGGGTTTTCGTTGAAAGTCTTACTAGCTTCTCGCAAAGCTCACACTTTAATTGAACCTTTCCATTGAATGAGCCATCCTTGCCTCACTTTGAATCTTATTATAGACACGTTAATTACAAGTGATGGATATTGGGACTCCTCTCGTCGATGAAAATCCGAGAAGAGAAGGGGATAGGTTATGGTGATAATGGGCCTTTGTCCCAAATTGTTGTTGTGCCATCTAGCTTTAGCCTATTTACTAGGCCTGCTAGTTTGTGCAACAACAAAAGCCATTTGTTCTTTCCCATTACTAAGAAGTTCTTTTAACTGAGGTGACCATTTCTCTTTCTTATATCCCCTGTTTTCATTACCGTCCCTTGAGAAGTCAAACTTACGAGGAGGCTTTGATGATGAAGATAATCCAATAATAGTGCATTCCTTAAAAGCATTTTTAAGCCCTAACAAACCATTGCCCGAACTGGAGCCACTCTTTTCCGCCTGCCAAATTTTCCACTGCCCGCTGTCATATTTCTCAAGACTGTAGCATTTAGTAATTTACAAAAATGCAGTTCCAACTCTGAATCAATACCGAGTGCTTGTATTCCACTTGCATGTCTTTTCATCATTACTATAGCGAACCAAGATGCAATAACTAAATCATGCCCAATTTAACCATATGTATTCTTTAAAATACATTCAGGATCATATCTTTAGCAAGCTTCATATTCTTTGTGTTGATGTGAAGAACCTCCACTTGATCAACCTCATCTGGAACCCCAGTGCCAATTGCACGATCAAACCTACCAAACTGTCTAAATGTTGGACCACTATTGTTAGGCCTCTTTGTTGCTCCCGTGACAATCACATGAGATCGAGATTTTAGACCACCCATCAATGTCAATAGTTGAGATACAATGCGCCTCTCTACTTCACCATTTGTTTTCTCCCTCTTTGGAGCTATGAAATCAATTTCGTCAACGAAAATATTAAAAGCAGCATTCTTCTCTACTTCAAAAACCTTTCTAAGATTGCCTACACTTTTTCCAGCAAGTTTTCACATAATTTCAGGACCATTGATTAGGAAAAAGAAAGCTCCAGCCTCATTCATCACTACCCTAGCAATCAAGGTTTTATCAGAGCCAGGAGGACCATAAAACAAAATACCCTTCAAGGGCTTAACACCGATGGATTTGAAAAGTTGGGGATGCCTTAGTGGTAATTCAGCTAGTTCTATGATCTGTGCCATTTGTTTCCTTACACCCCCAACATCATCATAGCCAATGTAATCCAATTTGTCTACATATTTTCGTTTTATCTGCTCTCCCTCACAAAAAAAATCAATATCTAGGGAAACAACACAATGCTTACCGGGATCTGTCTTAATGCTTTTAAATTCTAAATTTCTCATTCATCTTCGTATTAGAAAAAGGCCTCCTTTTCTTACTAGGTGATAGGCTTCCAGGAAGTAAGGCTTCAAGTACACATCAAACAAGTTTCCAGTAACACCTTCTATTGTGTCATCTATAGGAAGAATACGCACGCACTTCCCATACTTAACATCTAGGCACTGATTTAGAATTACTACATCCCCTAAGCTTACTCTAAGATTTGCCCTAACAACCTTGTTCATTCTGATCTTATGCTCTTCACAAGTATCATCACCCAGAATAATGCAAATTGTATCCTCTCTTTTTATCCTTAACAAGGATGGTATCACCCCGGAAAAACTGCAATGTTTCCAACTTTCCATAGTTTCCTCTTGCTGCAGCGCCCCACCAGACTCACCACCTTTCTAGCCAGCATCCATATCATTATCTTCTAAGACTGAATGCTCCTTGTCTTTTTTGACAATATTCTCAGTAGTCTTATTATCCCGATTGGAGCCAAGTTGCTCTTCCTCATCTATTTGCTATATGCATCCACTATGGTCAGATCCTTAGGGATTTCATATTCATCATTACCAACTCTCGAATCCTTTGGAGTTGTATCATGACTTTCATCATTGCTTGCATCTTGCTTGCTTTGAGCTCCATTGAGTCTGACATGGTATCCTGGACAGATGTCCCAGTTTCATATTTCTCTTTTGGATTTTCTGGATGACAATCCTAATCTTTGTTCCACAGTTTTAATCTTCATTTCTTCCAAATAAGTTTGGCTAATTGCCTACCTCCTCTTTAGGGTGATACAGCGATGTCCATGCTTTTGCCTTTGCTTCAGCTTCTTTTGTACTTTGTTTTTCAGGCTTGAGCTTGTCATCAAAATCATTTGATCTGTCTTTCCTGCAATTAGTCCAAAGCTTGTTCCATTTCTTTACACATGTTTTTGTTGTGTGCTCTTGTCACAATTCTTGGGCCCACCTTCATACAAAATGTCACAGAACTCCTGAAAGGTTAGGGCTGCCCGCATCTCCTCTTTTAGTATTTGGTACTCCTTCCAATAATATGAAATATCATTGTTCTGTTGTGGTGGTCAATGATTCTATGTTTTCTGCCCATCTAGGAATTGGGCAACCAGGGTCTAGGAGTCTAATGATTGGCTACCCAAGAGTTAGTTGGTCCAGGGGTATTAGGTTGAATAGGAACACCTGCATTATTCCCAAACTGGGCAAGACACAGTTGGTTCTATTGCCATTGAGTAGCCATAACTTGCTTAATCTTTTCCCAAGATTGCTTCAACCAATCTTCCATTGAAAATTTCCTAAAGGTCTGAGTTTCGTGACATCAACCAAATTACTCACAGGCTGGCAAGGTGAGCCGACACTGATACCACTGTAAGTAATTCTGCCCTAGGGGTTGCAAAAGCACTTTCTTTTTTTTTCCAGTATAGTGACTAAATTCAATGTATTCATTGAATAGTCAAACTTTATTCCAATGATACAATGAACATTGTGTAATCAACAATACAAAATCTTGGCAAGACAATGTAATGTTCAACAATCCAGAAATGCAGTATCAAGATGCCAAACCAATTCAATACAACACGTAGCTCAATTTAGGGCAGGCTTCAGTTCCCTAAGACAAAAGTGATCCAAATACCAATTTATAGATTCCTAATCAACAGAACCGGATGCCCTAACCAGTTTCTACAGCTACAAGGAATAAAACAATTGTGGCCTATATCTACTTACTCCACTAGATCTGAGGATACTACAGTTCTCGACTACCCCTTCTGTCTGTCAGGCCCGATTTCCAACTTTTGTTTCAACCTCAGGCAAAGGTTTGGACTGCTTGTTCGGCTCTCAATCTTGTCTCAAACCACAACGAATGCTTTTGTTTCTCTCGCCCAGCTTCAAACCCTTAATGTGATCCACAACGAGGGTTTTGCTTTGATTCTGCCCACAGTGAGGGCATACGCTCTGATCTGATTCCTCTTATAAATCCAAGAACAAGACTTCTCTAATCTTCGTTATGCCTTGATCCCTGTAAAAGTTAATTTTCCTCGTATAGAATGCTTATGTGAGGGGATGTGCTAATCCAGCCTTCACGAAGATGTGACTTCCAGCTTCATAATGCCCTTGTGAGGATGTCTTACAGAGCTTCAATCAATTCCAAGAAATTTCCCTCCAAGATCCCTGTCCCGTCACCAAAAACATAAACAGAACTACCACAGATCTATGCTTGAGTGTTACAGAAAACTCGTCATGAATTTAATTCACAGAACTCCAATCTTAGGCCACAGATCCCCAAAACCATCCACAAAAACTTTGTGACGATGCCACATAGAATTTTCACTTCCTTCTTAAGCTTCAATCCAAGCTCGCGTGCTATAGAGAATGATACTTACGACTGTACCAGAACAATTCCAAGAGAAAATGGCCTCATTGTTCTTTAGTTGTTTTTATGCCCAGAACCCAGAAAATCAATCCCACAGAAAACTCATTGGCCTTTAATGATGTCCTTGTACCCAGAACAGATCAAGACCAATAGAAACTTGCTTCCTCAAATAGAATTATTGTGTCGAAACAGAGAGAAGAAATAGGAAGATGTCAACCAGAGTAGAATCTTACACCACCGAAATTGACAAGAAGAAGGGGTCTTAAAACCCTCAAAGCCTCAGGCTCAAGAAAAAAACAGAGATAAATTGATCCACAATGACGCCTCCAGAATGAATTCAATCCTCTCATATTTATAGATTTCCTAGAGGGGTCTCTTCTTAATTGATTGAGACTTGAGTGAATTTTACTCCAAACCCAATTTTGGGTTTCTTTGCCCAACTGCCCCGAAACTCGCCAAGAATTAGATATTTTTGGGTTTTTCCCCTTTATTGAGGACTATAGCCTACGGGGACCGATAGGCTATTTTGTCCCTTAGGCAATTAATTTCCCGGGAACATTACAATACAGTGCAGAAATTTGTGCTAACACGTTCCCAACATTAAACAATTTCTTCATTCCTTATACTTCTAAATTTTTGATAGGGTTATTATGAACCATCCTACAAGGTTATTATAGGGTTAATCAAACTAAGATTCCAAAAAGTTGAATATGCATGAAAAGTAATTAGGGTACAAAGGGTAATCTATGTTGGTGACGGGAAGAGGAAAAATGTGTTAGAATATAACATTCAAGTATAAGTGAGTCACTTAAATGTTAGTGACATATGTGCATATTAACAATATATTGTTAAAGTTAGGTTTAGGTGGTTAAATCACCATAACCACCTTGAGATGCTATATAATGATGTATTAAGACTTAAAGTGATGAGGGAAAGGTATATGCATTGTTCGTTAGCCTAGTTCATGCTGCCATAGTTGTACTTATTGGAACATTGATCATTAATATATGTGGCATTCATTATTCTCTCCACATGTCTCAATTATTGTGTTATGTATTCACCAATATGAAATCCTACATGCATTTAAGAAGATACATATCCTAGACACTGTGAAGGTTGAAGACCTCTAGAGCCATGGAGATCATGTTGGATCGGAGATCAAGGAGGAGACCAAATCCCACTAGAGAACCTAAAACCAAGACAAGGGCATTAAAGTGTAAACCTGTGGGAGGAAGGCCTTGAATTAAGAACACAGGCAGATGCCCTGCACTAAAACAATGTGAAGACAAGATACATAGTTTTGTATATTTCATAGATAAACAAGTAACTTGATATTACAACTGAGAAAATATTCAAAAAATTACAGTGGTTTTGTCATCAGGGATTTGACTGGGTGATCATGCCGTGGTTCTAAAATTTTCTCACCATGGTTCAATTCCCCCACAAGCATAATGACATTGTCATATCCCCAATTTTGATTTTTCATGATAAGAGGCAATGGGATACTTGGAGTGGTGCTAAGCGTAGCACAATTTTGCAATTCGGGCATTGGAGGCAATTTTGATATGGGAGACATGAGGACTTGGGAGAATAGGAGAAATTACAACCTTAGTGGAATGTGGGGACCACAAAAAGGAGGCAATGCGACCTCTAGAGATAATTCACACTTGTGGAGGAAGAGAGAGAAAGAAAGGGGTAAGAGCTAGTGGAAAATGGGGTCCACCAAGGGAGAGAGGATTGGCTTCTATAAATAAGGCAATGAGGCCTCCATTTGGGATCTTTTGATAATTTTACTTCTGAACACAAGTTTTCTTGAGATGTTTAGCCAAGTCAACCAATGTTGTTTAGCACAAGGGATTTCTAGGCGGAAATTCCAACTCTACCTTCGATGAACTTGAAGTGTCACCCTAGGAAAGCATTTCGGAGTTTGTTCCGACATTTGGGGAGCTAATTTACAGGCTTTTCATCAGCAAGGGCGTGGTTTTTCCAAGGACGCAAAAGCCAAACTCGTGGGGTTGAGGGAGCCAACGTAGAGGGGTTGTTCGCTTGGAGTTTTTGCAGCGAATTTGCCACAAGTAGAGGGGATTTTCCCTGGGTGATTTGCAGGGCTGAGGGTGTGGCATTTTGGAGAGCTAAATTGCTCCTATTTGGGCTTGTGCAGGGGTTTACTGGCAGCTTTTGCGCACTTGCTGAGACTCAGAGTTTGGGGAGCCTTTAGAGCTGGGAATCACTTAGTGATTGGGAGGAGAAATTCGTCGAAGTTAGGGAGAACTTTATTGAGGAGATTTGGGCACTTTGGTAACAGTTCGATTCTTGTAGCTTCTCTGACAGACTAGTGGGAGCAACACGTAGTTTTGGGGTCATCGATGACTTGTGGATCTAGCCCAGACCCTTTCTAGGTTTTGTGGGTTTGGTGAGAGGAGGTTAGGATTAATTTTGCAAAAAAAATTGAGCACTTCTAAGGGAAAAATCCCTAGTTCCATCTAGCAATTAGCAGTAGAAATTGTTGGAAGAGAGCACAGTTCACTCTAGGACCATTTCCACCATTTGGAGTCTGTGAGATATTTCTGAGTTTGGCTGGATATCTAGTGAGGAGGCCACCCAAAGAGTTTCAGCTCATTTTGGCCACTCTTCATCGCAGATATTCTCGTTCCATTCAGCAGTTAGCATTAACATTTTCTTGGCAGGGCACCGTTTTTGGTGGAGAACCTCTTCAACACTTGAGCATTGTACTCTCAACTGGGTTTTGCGTAGCTTGCAATAGCAAGCCCAGATTCTATCTTTCTTATCATCTGATGTACTCAATTCTACACATTAATAAAATGGCTCAGTTATTTTCCCTATTTCTTATGTTTTATTGACTAGTGCATGTGAGTAAAATTTATTTGCCATAGCTTAGTTCATGTATCTGTTATTTGCTGTAAATTTCAATTTGGAATACTACAGTGGTGTCAGAGCATGATCTTGGCCAGTTGTGGGGGTAGCCAGCAAGATCATAGAAGATTTGGGCATGTATGCACTGTGACAGGTGAAACCATAGACAAACCTATGGCTCAAGGGAGAGTATGCAGGAACTCTCGGAGGGAGTCAACCGAAACAATGAGAAACAAAAAGCACTGTGGGCCCAGTTGAGTAGCATTGAGGGAATAAACCGGAGCCATCTTCATTTCTATGACAGAGACCTTAGAGATAAGCATGTGAAGTCATTCACATCACTCATGGGAGGTCGGCGAAGATTGTGGGAAAAATAACCCTTACCCACTTTGATGGTTCAGCTAGGAGTTCTGTCAGAAAATGGGTGCAAGAACTAGACACATACTTCTGGCTAAACCCCATGAGAGAGGAGGATGCCATTAGACATGCCACTTTGCACTTGGATGGAGATGCTATGGAGTGGTGGTACCGAGGGTTGATCCCTTTGGGTCATGCACGCATCACATCCTACACAGAGTTCACATGGAGGCTCATGGAGAGATTCAACCGAAAGGACACCAGACCCCCTCACAGGGATTGGATAGGACGAGGAGAGTTAGCGATTGAGACTAAGGGGCGTTTCTGCTGGTGGAGACTGGGCCTTGGATGCCAGGATCCTGAGGAGGAGGTTGAGCATGAGGACACATGGGATGGTGAGGAGCACATCGATATACCCAGTGCGGCGCAAGAGTCGCCATTGTTGTAGACCTCTTTGATAGCACCGGTTGACACTTTGCTAGAGAGAATAGAGCCTACACCCATAGAGTCATATGTTGATGAGGTGTCGTCCCTAGATGAGGTGCTAGGAGACACAAAGGTACTCGGAGCTGTGACTGAGTTCCCTAACAGCAACCACCTACAACAACATGGAGAACACATAGAGGGATGTGAGCTAGTCGTGGAGGGGCAGTCCGTGACTCATGTTGAGCACATGGTGGAGGAGGACGAGCAGTCATCTTTTGGGCCCGCCACCGATTTAGAGCAGACAGACGCACAAACCGTCAAAAGAGTTGTAGTACCTCTAGGCAATAGCTCTCTTCAAGCCAATATAGATGGGGATGTTGATTTGTGTAGCTTGGGAGGTACTCCAAGCCCTAGAGTTCAAGGTTTGGAGGGCAAAGCGCCACAAGGGTCACTTGTGGCCTTGGAACCCAAGTATGGGGTTTTGCACCCATCGAGATTTGGGTCAAAACCATGATGAATTTGAGCTTGGGAAAATTTGAGGTGATAGAGCTTGGCGAGCCGATTCCAAGATCACTCAAATTGGAGGTCTAGAAACGAAGTTATGAATTTTTTAAGGTGACAAATAATTATGGACAGTCAAGTCATGTAGGCTTGAAGTGAATTCGTCCAAGAGACATGTCTCTTCACAATTCGTTGGAACCCTCATGTGGTGTATAAATATGAGGTGAATTGGATTCATTTGAAGCATCCATCTTGTGCAACATTCATCCAGGATAGCTCTAAAATTCGGATGCCCTAGCCACAGCAAGAAAGGGTCAAGGACAGTGTGGGATAAGTCTGAAGTGGAGGCTGAGGAGCAACATGGGAGAGGTTTGTTTAGAGGCTGAATTTTTGGGCATGATTACAAACTGTCTAAGGGTTGGTTGAGGGCTAAAACCACAGGTCCGAGGAGTTGTTTTGGGGCCGAGGTGTTGGGCTACTATGCCAAGGAGCTAGGAGGCAATACATTGTTGTTTAGGCTTGTTTGGGCATTGTTTTGGTGGACTATTGTGTGCTAGGCCGCAGGCCATAGCACTATAGCAGGGGCTTGCATAGGGCATGTTAAGGGGTTGGTGTATGCCCTAGATAACGGCGCAACAAGGAGGATTCCCTCAAGGGTATGCCACAGTTGATTAGAGGGTTGTTTGGGGACTGTCAAAGGAGTTAAGCGCTGCAGCAAGTGCCCTAACCAGGACCGTCACAAACAGCAGTATGTAAACAGAGAGGACAGCTGAGTTTTGTGGAGGAACATTGGGTCAAGAAGTGACCAGTTTGGATCAGATTGACTTGAAGCCTGTGGGAGCCAATTTGAAGGCGAGATTGGGTGTCTCCATCGATGCAAATTCTGCAGTGACGTGATTGGGTTCCATTGATCTGATTAGAGGGCAATGTGTTGGCTACCCAAAGTAGCCCTAGAGCAGCAAACAAGAAGAACGTTGTTGGCGCGTGATTGGGTGAAGATTGCAGCTTTATGAGTAGCTCTCTGATGGACAAAAGAGGCTACTAGAAGGCAGATTGGAGCTTAGGTATTGGCTAGCCTAGAGAGCAGTTTGATGAACCCGTGTACATGCAGCAGAAGTGACTTGCAACATTGTTAGGTGGCAACACTCTTGGAGTCCCAATGTGTAGTGGCCTTGATGGACTGAGGCACTACTAGTGAGCACTACAGGAGCGAAGGACCGGTAGGACAAGATACAACATCGAAGTTGCAACGAAGTTTGTCATTGTATCTTGTATACCATAGACTGTTGTATTATTCAAATTTGGTTTACTATAATGAAGATTGGGATTGTACAATTTTGTTAAAAATCGTGTATATTTGTGCATATGTGATTTACTCAAGGTTGCACGAAACGGGGAAACAGATACAAATTTCCCAAACGGGCACAAGTACGAAACGTGACCCCCCCACCAAATTTTGGAAACGGGGAAACGTGAATATATATATATTAGGAAATTTAAGAAATATGTGCAATCATAAAGCATATATGATACATTCTAATTTATTACATTATGATGAAATTGTCAATTGTCAATGCATAAACTATAAGTCATGAAATTTACATCACATTTACTCATGAATGATCACATAATGAAAATAGAAATATCCAAAATCAGCCGCGAGAAATTTCTAATTTCTTGTCTCGTGCTTGATTGGGAGTCTCCTCCTACATAGTTGAACGACCTTAGTGCTCTTGATTAAATACAAATTTCATACCCTAGTACCCTACATGCTCTTGATTATCGGGAGTCTCCCCTGCATAGAGGGCTTGGTTCTCTTGATTAAATATAAGTTCCATACCCTAGTACATGATAAATCCAATGGAAACATTGCAATCCCCCCAATCCTGAAATCCTGAAAAACAGATAAGTCTACTGGATTTTGAGTGAGATCTAAAATTCTACTTTCTCCATATGAAATCCAATGAGGGCGAAACCACTCGCAAACATCCTAAGTCATTTCATGGTAATGTTAAAAAGTTCACTTTTATAACTTGAAACAGGCATCTAGAAGCAACTAGAAGGCATTAGAAAAACCTAATTAAAAATTAGAAGACAAATTAATAAAAATTATTAAAAAAAAAGTCAAGTTGCATGTGGAAACGGTGTCGTACGGCCCAGAAACGTGTTTTTGGCCATACTGATATGTTTCTCGAAGTGGAAACGTGGCCAGTACAGTTGGAGACACGTTTCTGGGTTGTACCATACGCGTTTCCGCGTTTCGTTTCTGTTTCCGTATGGAAACTCCTCCCCTGCCAGCGGTTCCTACAACTTAGGATTTACTGCTTTATATTTCTATTGTGCAAAGTAGTTTATGGTTGAGATTCTTGGTTTGGTAGCGTCAGTAATTTTAAGACTCTGACCTAGACCCAAGGTTGTGGAAATTCAACAGGGGCTTGCAGCATTGCTAGGCTACCTTTTACAGTGGAGAGAGAGATGTAGAATTACCTCGACAAATTTATGTGTCGATCAAAACAGTGAAGTGAGGTGACATGAGCTACACAGTGGACGGCATTCGTAGAATGGGGGGCTAGTTCTGTGTACAGGAGTTCGTGCTTTCGTCCTTCCCTTGGGGTTGGATGGCGAGAGATTATGAGTTGGTAATCGACGAAGTGGGCTAGGCATATGGAGTTGGTCATAGGCCGAAGCGAGAGTCAGCAACCGTGTTCAAGCATCACGGACACTGGAGGCCCAGGTTGGCATTCGGATCCCAGTGGAACTATCTACCATTTACCAAATACGCAGATTGACTATGTCGTTGGTGGTATAGTTGACCCAGCGGTCAAGCGCACGCATTTGCTAGGGGAGTTTCAGTCAGCACTAGTGGCCAGTGAGTTTGTGAGGGGACTCCATGGGTCATCTTGGTATGCTGGTTGTGCATGGGGTTGCGGGATGATCAACACACTCTGGCAGGAGATTATCGAAGGAGGTGGCATTGGAAGGCCACTAGACAGTGCCTTGTATGGGGCTGGGGATTCTCCGCAGTTATGTGGGGACCGAGGACACAGGAGCAGAGCAGTCATGGCATTGCTAATGGTACCTAGGGCAATTCACCTCTCAAGTCCCTCAGGGAGGATTTGGAGGGGAACTACATTCATCAGAGGGTGTGGTGATGCGATGGTGGAGGTGGTGACGCTGGTTGGGTGCGGGTTGACGCGTATTGTCTCAACTTTAGGCCATGATATCCAATGGTGTGTAGGAGCATATAGCGTTGAGCAGTGGTCTATCAGTGGGCATGGAGATGCATGGTGGTGTATCGTAGTGTGTTGGTTTGGACTATGGAGGAGGAGGAACAACCCACATCGCATTAAGTACACGCGGGGAGTGTTAGGTACAATGACACAGGCAAGATACAGGATGGTACAGCAGTAGCAGGGGGTACCCAATGGTGTACAAGGATAGGTCGCAGTGTACAGTGACATGCCGAGGAGTACGAGATACCCGGTGGTATGCAGGGGCATATGGTGTTGCACAGCAAGTTCTTGGAGTGCCGCCTCCAAGGAGACTTACAGACAGAGACACCAGGCATACCTTTGGGTGTAGTTCACCCAGGATTGATGAGGACGCAGATGAGTGATGTTTGATGGTATCCATGTGGACTCACACACGTGTCCCTCTTCTACATCGCATGCAGGCACAAAGGATTTGGTCGTTGTCCTTTGACACTCTGGGCACAAGCAGCAGGGTATCGGGAACTCACGTGAGATATTAGGATGGGACTCAGTGCACCAGGGGAGAGACTTCTCAGCGGTGGCATTAGGTCAAAGCACGAGCTGACAAGTACAGGTTTGGGGAGTGTGTGGTTTGCTGCAGAGATGCTCACACTTAAGGGGATGCACAATACATTTTGGGTGAGGTACTCTGAGGTATCACAGGAGCATATACAGCAGGCAGTCGACCTTTCTTACATGCGGATGTTTAGTCCCCGGGCAATATCGGGGTGCGCTTTCAGGAGACAGGATAACAGATCCCATGATGTGGTATGGTAGGAGCAAGGCAATTTTGCATGCACTATATTGATTCATGATGTGTGGAGTCAATATATCGATTGCATGCAGGGAGTAGAGATGTGGGGCAGGTGGATTTCAGTAGTCATCAAGACTACGTCACAGCAAATCTAGTTATGGGATCCAGGGATTCAGTTGGCCGATAGGCCACTCCGTTTCGTGAGGAGAAGGACCATAGCAAAGGGTGATTTAGCTCCCTATGGGATTGACACATAGGGGATCACTAAGGCCTCCATTGTATGGCAAGGCAGGTTTTTCCACTTGTAGCTCAAGATCAGGATTAGCCATGGATGGGTAGATTTTGACATCATAGAGACAACTAGGTAGGATGAGCTTGGCCTTCGTTGTTATTTCGCCACTGAGTTTCAGGGGAGGAGGATACAATGTGCGCACGATGGGCAACTTGTTAGAGTTAGAGTGGCGCAGCGATAGCATGGTGGCACCCTTCTGAGATTGGCATGATACCCTAGCATCACAGTACTCAACAGTTTAGTGACCTTTAGGGATGAGCTGGCTACTACATGAGGTCACTCAAATCTTCCACTGGGCTTTAGTGACTCGTTGATGGCATGGGGAACTTCATCAGCATGGTAGGTTGGACAGCAGGAGGTTATCAAGGGAAGCTCATGCGAGAGAAACTTCATCCCCACAAGGATTGGGTTGTATCTTCAAGAGCTTACTCTTAGAGTGCATGAGGTGGACTACTCAATAGGAAAGCTTCATGGGGAGTTGGACAGAGTACTACAATATCATGATGCACTACTTATTGTATGCAGAGGGCTTCTGGTACCTATACCTGGTTGGACAGTGAGTGGAGCAACAGGTGCTTCACATTGATTAGATGGCTTGGGATCCTGGTATCGAGGGATTCCTTAATGACAGCATAATGCATGGGGCGAGGATGACTCAGTGACACATTTGGGACCTCGGTATTGATTGCAGTGATCGTTTGGTCCAACAGATTGTGGGGGCACTTGTTCAGGCATGCTTGAGGACAAGCAATTTTTGGCAGGGATGATTGTAATATCCCCAATTTTGATTTTTCATTTGAGGAAGTCAACAGGATCCTTGCGGTGGTGCTAAGTGTATAGCACAATTTTGCAATTTGGGCATTGGAGGCAATTTTGATATGGGAGACATAATGACTTAGGAGAATAGGAGAAACTGCAACCTTAGTGGAATGTGGGGACCACAAAAAGGAGACAATCCGAGCTCTAGAGATAATTCACACTTGCAGAGGAAGAGAGAGAAAGAAAGGGGTGTGAACTAGTGGAAATGGGGTCCACCAAGGGAGAGAGGATCAGCTACTATAAATAAGGCAAGCAGGCCTCCATTTGGGATCTTTTGACAATTTTACTTCTGAACACCAATTTTCTTGAGTTGTTTAGCTAAGTCAACCAGTGTTGTTTAGCACAAGGGATTTCCAAGTAGAAATTCCAACTCTACCTTCGGTGAGCTTCGATTCTCACCCTAGGAGAGCATTTGGGAGTTTGTTCCTAGCATTTGGGGAGTTAATCTACAAGCTTTTCATCAACAAGGGCGTGGTTTTTCCAAGGACGCAGAAGCCAAATTCGTGAGGCTGAGGGAGCTAGTGTAGAGGGGTTGTTTGCTTGGAGTTTTTACAACAAATTTGCCACTAGTAGGGAGGGTTTTCTTTGGGTGATTTGCAGGGCTGGGAGTATGGCATTTTGGAGAGCTAAATTGCTCCTATTTGGGCCTGTGCAGGGGTTTACTGGCAGCTTCTACGCACTTGCTGAGACTCAGAGTTTGGGGAGCCTTTGGAGCAAGGAATCACCTGGTGATTGGGAGGAGAAATTTGTCGAAGTTTGGGAGGACTTTATTGAGGGATATTTGGGCACTTTGGCAACAGTTTGATTCATGTAGCTTCTCTGGTAGACTGGCGGGAGCAACACACAGTTTTGGGGTCACCGTTGATTTGTGGATCTAACTCAAACCCTTTATGGGTTTTTGTAGGTTTGGTGATAGGAGGCTAGGATTGATTTTGCAGAATTTTATGAGCACTTCTAAGGGAAAAATCCCTAGTTCCATCAAGAAGTCAATAGCAGAAATTGTTGGAGGAGAGCGCAGTTCACTCTAGGTTCTGGGACCATTTCCACCATTTAGGGTCCGTGAGATATTTCTAAGTTTGGCTGGATATCTAGTGAGGAGGCCACCCGCAGAGTTTTAGCTCATTCTGGGCACTCTTCAGGTCGGATATTCCCGTTCTACTCAACAACCAGCAGTAGCATTTTCTGGGCAAGGCACAGGTTTTGGTGGAGAACCTCTCTGGCACTTGAGCATTGTACTCTCACCTTAGTTTTGTATAGCTTGCAGTAGTAAGCCCAGGTTCTATCTTTCTTATCATCTGATGTACTCAGTGCTACACATTAATAAAATGGCTCAATTATTCGCCCTATTTCTTGTGTTTTATTGTTTGGTGCATGTGTAGTAAAAAATATTTGCTATAGCATAGTTCATATATTTGTTATTTGCTATAGATTTCAATTTTGAATATTACAGACATATTGACCCCTCTCGTGTAGGTTGTCATGCCCAATGCAAGTAGGTTGAACATAGTGATGGGCAAGGATCCTAGCCCCTAGTTTTGTAGAGTTTACACTAATCAAGGCATTGAAAGGGCAACACAAAGTTAAGAAAAAGGCACTCAAATTAAAAAGAAATAACAAAATTGATTTGGTTTGTTTAATCTAGTTATTACTATTAGGTCCTATTACCCCTCACGTTCGTAGGGGTACATACAGATTTTTTGCAAGTATATTTCACCAAGATTGTAAGCCCAAGGTCACAATTCAAAAGCCCTGTAGCAACCATGTGAGGCCTTGTATTAAGTGTCCTAGACCTTATGTTTGGTCAGACCATGGTCGGCCCATTTGAGTTATCTTTGGTTCCTTTCATCCTACATAGGATTGGAGGGCCTTGGATGGGCTCACATGAGAACTCATGGTTCTAGGGGAGCTTGCTTTTGTAAGGGTGATCACCGGTGCATGGGCCAGTCCAACCGTGTCAAGGTGCACCTCTGTCTTACCACATGGTTATGTGTTCATCGAGTTTGTATGTGGCCCTGGCCTTGATGCAATATCCCTCGAATAGTTCTCATACATGGCAAACTCACAAAATCAATAGTTCATGTTTTCCAAGGTAGTTCATATTTCCCAATGCAACTAGTCCAAGAAGTTAAAATGTCAACTTGGTCCTATATCGTTCAGCATGATGAGAGGATGACACGCCACGTATAATTCTTTCAAACAATGAAGGTAGTGGCAATTTATAGCGGGTTAATGCTAGTTCATAGGTATTACAAGTTTCCAGTTGGCAAAACAGGGTCAACGATGGGTGGTTTTGGGCATGCATCACATCAAAAGTGGTCTACGAAAAATAGGAATAAAACCAAGGTCTCAATTTCTTCAAATTCCTCAAGGAATTAGAGAACTAGCACAAGAGCATGACGACCTGGTAGGTGAGGTGATGATGTGGCAACGCAAGGCAAGATATGGACAAATGGATAGAAACCCAAATGAAATCAGGGCAGTTTACAACAAACGCAAGTGGTAAAGTGAAAGTGAGCAAATTCATCAAGTCATTGGAGATCTCAAGAAAAGCTAGTCAAATCGAGTTTACTATCTAAGGAAAGTCAAGTCAACTAGTCGTTATAATGCATTAGCTGTTCGAAGCGTCAAAGTGGAACGTTAGAGCCTAGTGTACCAAAAAGTTAGAGAAGGGACGGGTGACTAGCTGTTACAAAGTCAAAAAGTCATCCTTTGTACCAAATCAAACTACTTCCCAAACAAGTCGAGTTGTAGTGGACAAAGTCATGCTTCTAGAGGACCGTTGGAGTGGAACCTTGAGCAAGACTAAGCAATGAAGAAAAGGGAACATCGAACCTATTTAGGATTTGTGAACTAATTCAACCCTTAGTGGGTAAATTCAAGGTTGTATTGTAATATTTTGTTAAAGGTGAAAGTGAAGTCAAAGCCAAGAAGATCATCAAGGATTCTATTCATAAGCATTTAGTTGCTTACATCTCCGATTTAAACACATCAAAGGAGATATATGACAGGTTGGTTGGCATGTTCAAATCTAGCAATGCAAACCAAGTTCTTTTCCTCAAGAACAAGCTGAAGGATACAAAGAGGGGAAGAAATGAAGACATTCAATCCTACTTCATAAGGATTATTGAGATCAAAAATGATCTTCTTTCTATTAGAGAAGTTATTGCTGATAGGGAGCTTACTCTCATTGCCCTTGGAGGTCTCCCTCATGAATGGCACGTGTTCAACACTACTATTCTTAACAACGACAGGATTCCGGGTTTTGAAGAATTGTTGACTAGATGTTCTCAAGAAGAAACAAGGATGATGGAACTTGATATGCCTTCAAATAGGAATGATCCTACTGCATTCTCCGCTCATGCTAAAAAGAACAATGCAGGTTCAAACAAGCAATGTCAAGGAAGGACGGGTTTCAAAAATGGAAGGAAGGCAAGATGCTTCGTTTGCAACAAGTTTGGCCACTATGCTAGAAAGTGTCCTAATAGAAGGGATACACCTCATGATGATGACAACCACAACAACAACAACAATTCCAGGGGCAACAACAATCAAAGGAATGGCAGATTCAACCGAAGAAAAAGGATGCTCCCGCTCCTCATCAAGGAAATGGTTGCCCTCCCAAGAAATCAAGAAACACCAGGTATGATGAATCTAATGTTGTTGATAACAAGCAAAAAGAATTTTATCTTATATCTACCCTCTCCACTGCATCTCCTCCGGACACTTTGGGAAATTGGTTGATTGATAGTGGTGCCTCAAGGCACTTCACTGGGTATAAAGATGCTTGTCCAAATCTGATTGAAAAAGATACAAATTTGGAAATTACCCTTGGAGACAATGCCACCTATCCTGTGAAGGGAGTTGGGAATGTTACTCTTCAATTGAATCAAGGTAACACCATTCATCTACAAGAAGTACTATATGTATCAAATCTAAAGAAGAACCTGGTATCTATCTCGGCGATACGGGACAAAGGATTCAAGGTGGCATTCATCGATGGAAAGGTACGTGTGTGGAATAAAAATTTCAAAGATGCATTTACACTTGGATTTAGGGTTGATAGCCTATATCAAGTTGGAGGAAGTCCATTGGGAGCCATATCTTGCATTTACACTTGGATTCAAGGTTGATAGCCTATATCAAGTTGGAGGAAGTCCATTAGGAGCTATGTCTTGCAATACGTCACTTCAATCCGAATTATGGCACCGAAGGTTTGCTCATCTACATTATAAAGCTCTACCGATGTGAGGAAGATGGTGACAGGTATGCCCGAATTTAAAGTAGAACATGAAGGTGTTTGTCAGGGGTGTGCCGAAGGAAAGCATACAAGGGAACCATTCCCTCAAGTGATAGCAAGACTACTGACATATTGCAATTGGTTCATTCTGATCTATCTGGTATGATGCCCATGAACTCATTAGGAGGATATTTATATTATGTTATCTTTATGGATGATTTCTCTCGCAAGACTTGGATATATTTCTTGATGAAGAAGGACGAAGTATTCTTATGGTTTTGTTCTATCAAAGCTTTGGTCGAAAATCAAACTAAGAAGATCAAATATTAAGGACCGATAATGGAACTAAATATGAATCAAATAAGTTCAATAATGGTTGTAGAGAAGTTGGCATCAAGAGGGAGACTACTACCGCATATAATCCTGAGCAAAATGGTGTTGCTGAAAGAAAGAATCATTCTATCATAGAAGCCACTCGTGCCATGCTTCATGATCAAAGCCTTCCGAAGTTCTTATGGGCCGAAGCTGCAAACACAGTTGTGCATGTTCAAAATAGATGCCCTCATCAAGCATTGGACTCCAAAACTCCCGAAAAAGTTTTCACCGGTAAGAAACCTGATGTTTCTCACTTTAGAATTTTTGGTAGTCCCGTATATTTTCATGTGCCGAAATAAAAGAGAAGCAAATTGGATGCTTCTAAGAAGAAAGGAACATTTGTGGACTACAATGAAACTTCTAAGGCATATAGAATCTATGGGCCTAGTCAAAGAGAAGTGGAGATAAGTCATGATGTCACCTTCGATGAGGATGTTAGATTAGTAACCTTCCTCTTCCAAGGAAGGACAAAGAAGCAGATTCAAGAAAGTAGGGAGAACCGCAGGATGAGCCGATGCCCGATGTTGAAGGACCAATGGATCCCACTGATCCACCCCCTCATGAGCCCTCCTCCTCAAAAAGGAGACCCTCATGGCTTAGGGAGACTTTCGAAGATGCCGAGAGACATGTTGCACCTAGGGGGACATTTTGTGAAAGCAAGAAGCCGAATAGATACCAAGGGTACTTAACTGCAATAAGAACCATTGTTCAATCTGAGCCTTACACATTCAGAGAAGTTGCAAACCACCAAGTTTGGAAGGATGCAATGAACGAAGAGTATGAATCGATTATGAAGAATGATGTCTAGGATGTGGTCCCTAGACCCAAGGACAAATTCATTGTCACCTCGAAATGGCTCTACAAGATCAAGTATGGAGCTAATGGAAGTGTTGAAAAGTTCAAGGCCAAATTTGTTGCTCCGGGCTTCTCTCAAAAGGAAGGTGTAGATTATGATGAGATATTTGCACCAGTTGCCCGCTACACCACCATCCGTTCGATTATAGCCCTTGTTGCCTCGCAAGGATGGAATCTACACCAAATGGAAGTCAAGACTGATTTCTTGCATGGTTCACTTAAGGAGGAAGTCTAGGTAGAACAACCTGAGGGGTTAGAAGTTCAAGATCGTCAGACACATGTATGCAGGTTGAAGAAAGCCC
>APFE030445021.1:0-12569 GCA_000404065.3 Pinus taeda | reverse complement strand
TCATCATGACAACTTGTGGGCTAGATCCCTACCTGTTCTACAATTGTTACCTTCATCCCTGATTCTATATGTAGTTGTTAGAATGGAGTTAGATGTTGTCGATTATTCCAGCGACCTAAATCCCAACGAGCTGATTTGGATGCTTCCTCATAGTGTGTCAGATTTTGGTCCTCATTGAACATCGTTTCTCCTATAGACAAGCCCAATGTCTGTCATTGAGCTTTCTAGACCATTAGTGCCCTACCTGCCAACTTCTACTCCCCCCGTTGCATCTCCTAGGTTTGAGTGCCCTCCACTCTCTCCTTCTACGCTCAACCTTCTTGTCGCTTGCATTGCACCCTCTGCTACCTTTGATTCTATTTCTCTCGAGGCATCCCTTCACCCTACATCATCTCGTATTCCCATTTCTTTAGTGTTGTCATAATCTAGGATATCCTCTATCCATCACTCGACATCGGACAACAACCCTAACCCTACCTCTTTTCAGGGGAGTTTTCCTATTCGCCTTAGCAGCTTCAATATTCTGGTATTTAACACTTGGAACTCCTCCCATTCGCCACAGGAAGTATCACAAGGCAATCGGGACCCATTTCGGGGCCATCTAGATGCTCCATAGACTAGTAAGGCTAAGAAGAGTAAGTGTGCCAAGACCTTGAGCAAGGACATCAATCTTAGATTTGTGGAAAGTATCATTATGGGAAAAGTGGTGGATACCGCCAATAGGGTTCTAGTGTGGGATGTGAGGGAAAGAACATATTCGGCTAAGAGGCTTCGCCTCTGGACCTTCGATATTTGGGGCACTTAACTCAAGGAAATTACGTCGATCACCATTCTAAGTTGAGGATTATTTGCCCTCAATTTCCACCAAGAAGAATACATAGATTGGGTACTCTCCTGCTACTGGCATATCGAAATGGACCCTATGCTTCTAAAATGATGGAGCCCCCTCTTCAATCTAGAACAAGAGTAGTTGGGTGCTAGTCTGATTTGGGTTTGTCTTCCAGGGTTACCCCTGCACTTTTGGTTAGAGGACATATTTATTCGCATCAAAAATGCACTGGGTACCTATTTGGATGATGATCTATCATATGAAACATCTAACAACAAATCTATGGCCTGCATACTGATTCACGTTGACACTAGAGAATGATTAGAGGAAAATATTACTTTGCATTCGAATCATTTCACTTGCAAACAAACCCTAGACTATGAGGGAGTCCCATTCAGGTGTAGAAGGTGTCACAAGGTAGGGAAGCTATATAAGGAGTGCTCCCTTCTCTTTTCGGTGACTTCTTCATTGGAAAAAGGCACTAAGAATCCACAATCTAAAGATCCTTTGGTGGAAGAACAACCTCCTCATGCTACTAGTCTGATGGCTATGTATGGGGACACTTCTCTACCAACTTGTTTTGCCTCTCTGCAGCCTACATCTCCATCCATGATGAGATCTTAGAATGCTGCAGTGGCTACTCACTCCATGGGTCCTCTTCCTTTTATTTGTTCTTCTGTTTCTTTTACATGCACTTCACAATAATTACATGTTTCATATGCATCCATTTCTAGCTTGTCCACATTCCCTCTCACATGCCTACTCGATCATCCTTTTACTATCTTCTCCACTACCCCACTCTTTGTTACTGGAGCTGACTCCATAACTTCACTTAAGCCCTCCACCACTTCTCAACTTTCACATCCATATAACCTATGACCCCGGGTATCCATCCCTCCTAGACCATCTAGATAAGGTCTCTCTTCCCTCTCTATTGAGACTAAACCCACTTGAGGGAACCCTTCAGGATTTTGAGAGCTATCCTTCTTGTCAGTTTAGATGTGGCCCTAGGTAGATAGACCACAATTGATAGGGTTATTAAAGGAAAGAACACCCTTAATCAAGATGATCCATGAAGTGGTTGTCCCTGAACTTCAGAGGGTTTGCTAGCCTTGTTAAAAAACTATCCCTCAAGAGGTTCCTGGATACAAAGCCATTTGACATAATTTCTTTACAAGAAACCCTCGAGAAGGAAGAGTAGGTTTCCCTGATTCTTCACTCTATGATGTCTGGCTTGTGCTTTCATGCCTAGATGTCAATGGATGATCTAGGGGTATTGAACTCGGCATTAATACTTGATCCATCAACCCTATTTCTGTATGGGGGGGACCTGGATTCCTAGGAATGGATATCTTTTCCTCAAAGATGGGCAAGAACTTTCATATCATCAATGTCTATGCATCATATCATAGTAGGGTGGAGTTTTAGAATCACCAATTTCAATTGTCGTTGATGAATTCTAATAACCTAACTTTGGGTGGAGACCTCAATTTCACTATTCATTATGAGAAATGTTTGGGACATCATACACAGCTAGATCCCCTTCATAATATATGGAACATCTCCTAGAACGACATCATCTGATTGAGATCCCCATGAAAAAAAAGAAACTGACATGACATAATAGGAGAATTGGTGATGCTACATTGCATAAACAATTGGATCGGTTTCTCATCAAAGAGGACTTGCTTGGTACCCTCTCCAATTTTCTTCAATGGGTTGGATCTGGGGGTGTCTTTGATCACTCCCCCATCTATTTGGAACTAGTTGGTCCTTCCCTAAAGCCCGAAGCACCCTTCATGTTCAACTCGACCTGGTTATAGGACCCGAAATATCACAAATTGGTTACCAATTTTTGGAGAGACCACCCTCCTTCCCAAAGGTGGAACCTAGTTGAAGGATTTTGTCGAAACCTCATGGAACTTAAAAATATCTCCATTCAATGGGCCAAATCTAAATGATCTAGAGACAACCAGACTCTTTGTGAAATTGAACACTAGCTTTCCAATCTTATGGATGACCAAGGTCACAGATTCATCTCAGTTGAAGCTAAATCTACCCTCACCGAGGTAGAGGGCTAAAGGTCCAATATTCTATAGGATCGAGAAGAGACTTGGAGACTTAGAAGCAGAGCCATCTAGCTGAAGGTAGGGAATGATGATACTAAATTCTTCCACAATTGTGCCAAAGGAAGGTGGGCTTGTAACACCATTTAGAAAATGTTTACTAATCATGGACAGTGTGCTCAAATGTTCCATCAACTAGATAATTTGGGAAATTCAGTTTTAAACAACTTTTCAAGGCTCCAGTTGGGATTTCACTCTTAGAAATCATTCGTATCGCTGGTCATTTCCCTTGGTATGTTGACTCTGACATATCTGAAGATCCCACTAAACCTATATGTATGGGCAAATTGGAGAGCACCCTGAAATGGTTCAAGAAGGATAAAAGTCTAGGCCTTGATGGATGGTCTATAGAATTCTATCTACCTTATTTTGATACTTTAGGCATGGACCTACTCAAGGTTGTTGAGGAATGTAGGATTACAGGGCACATGTATGACGTCATCAATTTCACCTTCATTGCCCTCATCCCTAAGTTGGACTCCCCTCAATCCTTAATTGATTTCCAACCCATATCCCTTTGCAGTTGCTTATAAAAAATTATAGCCAAAATCATTACTAAGTGTATCAAGCCTATTCTCTCGGCCAACATCTCATATGAACAATTTTCTTTCCTCCATAATCGACAGAATCATGAGGCCATTGGCACATCACAGGAAGCTCTCCATTCTATCAAATTGAAGCATCTAAAAGGATCCATTCTCAAAAATCGATCTATCAAAGGCTTTTGATCAAGTTAGCTATCTCGATCTTAGGATGTTTCTCACACACCTTGGATTCCCCATCTCTTTCATTCGATGAATTATGTGCTGCATTTCCCCTGTCTCCTTTAGTGTACTTATAAATGGATCAGTCTCCAATTTCTTCGATGCTGAGAGGGGCCTCAGACATGGTTGTCCACTATCCCCATTACTTGTCCTGCTTGTCATGGAAGGACTAAGCAAGCTAATCCTAGAAGAAAGAAGAGTTGGGTGACTATTGGGGCCCAATATCACTGATCAATGTATTTTATCCCATCTTCTTTTCGTTGATGATGTGTTATTTTTATCATCAGTGGCATCCGAGACTTCAATACTTTCTATGATATCATACAAATTTTTTGTACAACTACTAGGATGGAAACCAATAGAACAAATCCTACCATCAGCTTCACAGCTTGCTCTCCTCAGGAATCTGTACATGCTTATCAAAAGTTTCCCTTCCAAAGTTTTCAATTGGATGATGAACTTAAATATTTGGCGTTTCACATAAACTCCCATGGATAAAAAATAGTTGACTAGACTTGGTTGATGACTAAGGTGTAAAAAAGGCTTCTTAGTTGGAACCACCAATTATTATCCAAATTTGGGAGGCTAGTTCTTATGAAATCAATATTGGAAGCCACTATGGTTTACTCGTTGTACCTCGCTTCGATTCCTCAAGGTATACTTTTGACAATACAAAAAATATGCTCCAAATTTCTATGGAATTGACACAAGGAGGGGAAGTCATTCACTTGGGTGATATGGAGTTGTATTGCATTGCCCACGAAATTGGGAGGATGGGCCCTCAAATATCTTCCAACATTTTCACATGCATTGGCTGGCAAATTGGGATGGCTACTCCTAAAGCCCAAACGTTTGTGGAAAGATGTGGTCATCAATAAATACATTTGGCCGCATAACCTCATGGATTGGGTTCGCCTTCCATCTTGGAACAAACATGGTATCTCTATCATCTTGACAGTTGTATTAGAAACTCTCCCCAGCATCAAGAATGGCATCACTTGGTGAATTAAAAATGGAACAACAATATGCATTGGATCTAAATCATGGATAGGTTGTGGAAACTTATATTGACTTCCTCCAGACCTTATTTCATTCCTAAATGGTAGGGACATATCCACGATTGCACAAACAGTAGATCGACATAACACTACTATTTTCCTACAAGCTTAGAAATTTCCAGCTACACTAGGCATTCGAGAACAGTGCAAACAAGATTGGCGGAAGTACATAAATGTGTTATCTAAATCACATGTCTGAATATTTAATCATGATGATGATCTCATATGGGCTTTGACAGCTCATCAAGTATACTCTCCCAAGATCGGATATCCAATTATACATGTTGCACATAAGCCCCCTTTTCTGGAGGGGTGGTGGAGAGCACTTGGAAACCCAAGGCTCCCCCACAAACTCAAATATTTATGTGGAATATCATCATGAATAAAACTCCTACAAGTATTGACTTGATGAAGAGATTATACTTTTGTTTGTCTTCGTGTGTCATTCATCAATAGCACGAGGAATCGAATGATAATCTCTTCCTGTTCTACAGAACCTTACGACACATTTTGGGAGCAAGTCCTCTCCTCTTTGGACATACCTCAACATTGGGAAGGGTGAAACATCAATGAGGCACAAAACGACTAGTGGAAAGCATCTCCCAACATGAAGAATCACAATCTCCCCCTCATTATATGATGTCATACTTGGTTAAGTCAAAACAACATCATCTTTAACAATCTGCAAATTCGGTGGCCTTTGGTAATCACTAGAATCATCAATAATTTCAATGAAATACTAGATGTTGAACAGTCCCCACCTTCTCGCACCATAACTCCTGAAGCCATCAACCATGACCATCCATGGGTATACTTCAACGGATCTTCCCAAGACTAGGTTTGTGGGGTATTATTCTCCATTTATTAGACAATCACTCTTTTTGAGTTTGCATGGGGTTTGGGGCTAGCACAAACAATTTCTCTGAGCTCATCTCACTCCGACATTTATTATACTTTACATTGGCACATAACTATAGACATATTGAGATATTTGGGGACTCTAAGATCATCATTAATTGGTTCTCTTGCACAACTGCATGTCATGTGCATTGTCTCAGGAACATTTTGGATGATGCATTGCCTTTAAAATCACAATTTGAACAAATTACCTGTTTCCACATTTACAGGGAGCACAACTAGATTGTGGACTAGGTTGTGGATCAGCTTTCCAAGGAGGCAGCGAATCAACCCAGATGACAATGGTTTATCCAAGAATAGAAGCAGGGAGAGTTCTTCCAGTATTATCACAAGCCTTACAAGGACCAGATATAACAGAGGGCTGACAGGCCCCAATTTTATAGAAATTTGCAAAGCAAACATTTTGAATTTTTGTATAAATATCTACTAAATTTGAAGGCATACCTTTAGTGGGTAATTATGTATAGACCTATATATTTTGATGGCTATGTACACACATGCATCATATGCTACCCACATTTACAACATGTAATTTTCCATTTATAATAGAAAATAATGATTTTTCCCAAGGGGAAAAAACAAAACCTTTTGATTATCAAATCAATGCTCTTGAACCCTATGCCACTATGAATTATTGAATCATACTCATAATGGTTTTATTGCTGAGAAAGACAAAAGTGGGTTTTCTCTAGTGACTGCACAACCATTTTTACTTGTGAAGATCGCTCCAAACTAGAAAAGTGCTCCAATTTTTCAATTTTGTCAATGAGGCTCTCCTGTTAGTGAACAATGTTGTTGTTTCCCAGTTGGGAACCCTTGGACCTAAAGTCAACCTAAGGTCTAGTTGGGTCAAGAGCTCCCCCATCAAGGATTGTGTCTTGCCAAAGTCATATAAAAAAATGTTGGTCTACTACACATGGTAGTCTTGATAGAGGACTTTACCCAGTTTATCTTAGGTACTCTAACAGAACCTCACATCACACGCAAAGGTGAATTTCTATTGTAACCAACACATACTAATATAAGCTTACAAAGTAAGCCAAGGTAGAAAACTTCCATAGTATGGCACTAAACCTTAAAACGCCCATATTAGCCTTCACAATGAATTTTCGCCAATAATTAGGGCACTTGGGTTAATTAGAGGCACTTTAATTTTAAATATGAAGATATTATTTTGATGTTTAAATAGAGACATTTGTATTGAATGTAGGGTTTCTAGGTTTTTAATCCTTCCTTTAAACACCTAATAAACAACTGTGAAGGAATAAGATGTAAAATTTAATCATGCTTATTTACATTCCTTGTAAAGAAAAACTTATTGTAGGAGATTTCATGGTTCCCAAATTGTGGTGTTGGTTTTTTATTTGCTAATGGGGGGACCCTTTGAACTTCCCAAGGTGGTATTGTAGTGACTGTAGAGAAATGTCACTAATATATATCATAGTCTTATGGAACGTATATGCTACATACTCAAAGGAGGTCTTTCTCGGTTATGGTGTACTTTGTGTGCACGACCTACTAAATATGTTCCTTTTCTATTTGTAATAAAGTTTGGATACCACGTGAGTAAATAAATAGTTACCAAACATGTACTTTGTGTGCACAACCTACTAAACATGTTCCTTTTCTATTTTTAATAATGTTTCGATACCATATGATTAAATAAATAGTTACCAAACATGTCACATGTTTATTTCAAATTCACTGCACTATCACAATGTAATTATAAAGCATGGATGTTGATATGCATAATTGTCACAATAAGTTTATGTATCATGTCCAATAAGCAAGGGTTACACATATTACATCATGTCTTATTCTTGGCTTTTGCTCCATAACATCACAATAATATTGACAGAATGACGGAAAGGGCTACACATATTAATCATGTCTTATTCTTGAATTTTGCTCCATAACATCACAATAATATTTACAGAATGATAGAAGGTTGGGTTTATTTACACTTGGTAGAAACTTATATTATTTACTTGTACAAGAGCTCAAAGAAGAAATACATCAATATATTATAATAATGCAATTGAAGCTACAAAATACTTATCATTTCTAGTATTTTTTGTTGTCTTCTAACAATTCAGACGACCAATTATTGCCATGTATGTGTGATAAACCAAACATATGTAGTCAAAACTTGTAGACAATCCAGTCAGAGGAGTAGTTGTTATGCTTGTACAATAATTGCAGGAAGAATGTCATATAACCATGGTGGCTACCAGAGAAGGTGCAATAGATGTAGGTGAGAAAGTTCAAATATTGGTAATTGAAAGGAAGAAAATTTGTCTACAGAGAAGAATGAGAGAAGTGAGAGCCCATATTCTAAATGTAGTAGCTTAGAGTCAAGTTATGGATCATATGGTTCCTTTTGGATTAACTATAAATTCATGTTCAGGTGCCCTCATTCCAACATAGGGAAAATAAAATAACATATATGTAAGGAAAATTTAGCAACCAGTTCTCATAGGTACATTCATACAAGCAATACTAGGGTACACAAACAAAAATATTGTCACCACTGCTCAAGAGTTAGGAAATACTTCCATGGATTACATTACTTTCATAATAACAAAAGACATCATGAGAATTATTCTAGTAATTTTTATGATGAAGGAAAACTATCGTGGACCAAGTCCTATCAATTCTTATCATATTTGTCATTTAAAGAAACTAGAAGACATCATACATTGTAGCTAAAGTTCAATGGGAGTTACGTAAGGGTTAACTTCAAACACGATCTTTTAAAAATGGTGTTTTCATTAGAATTAAATATCATAATGTGAAAGGATCAAATTTTGGTTGTGCTAAACAAGTACAAATGCCTTTTGGATGTGACAAAAACTCTTCATGATATAAAAGGAAGGAACTCTACACTCACTCTTCTACAAATGCCTCCCTTTGTAGAAAGGATTCCCCCAATTTTTTATGATATAAATTGAATATCATAATGTGGAAGGTTCAAATTCCAGGTGCATTAAACAAGTACAAATGCCTTTTGGATGTGACAAAAATAAAATGAGTTATAGTTATCAATTATGTTAACAGTTATAAGGGGACATACTACTATATATGAAATAAGCGAGGGTTTTCAATTACATTGAAAATATTGACGATATTCCTTGTTGGTTAGAGTTTTCGAAGAGAATAATTTTTACATATTTTCCATTGATTGAGGAACAAAATGTAGAGTAAGGTCATAAGGAGAGAATCCATGCCAAAATGGTTTCATTTCCTGTAATTTTGTAAAAGTTCTGAAGAATCCATGCCAAAATGGTCCCATTTTCAACTCTTTTTTATTAAAAACAATTTGGTAAATGTTCTTATGATAGGGTGTGTAGTCTTGTTGAGTGATTTCTTGCTATATGGAAGTGATGTGGAATACATTAAGGATAGCAATCAAAGTTTTTCCAATTGAATTATAAATATCAATTAAGGATAACAATTAGGGTTTTTCCTAACGAAGCATGTATAATACTAATCAGATTCGCATGCATCATACAAAAAAGTTCAAATCATTTCAATTTTTTAAATAAAATCCACATGCATCATAAAAATAATTTGAATCCTAATACTAATCAGATTCGCATGCATCCTACAAATAAGTTCAAATCATTTCAATTTTTTAAATCAAATCCACTCGCATCATACAAATAATTTGTATCCTTTCAATTTTTCCACGCTTCAACTAGTTTACTATTGTATTAATCATATATTCTTGCATTACACAAACAAGTTCCAATCAATTCAAAAGTTTTTATTAAATCCTCATACATCATACATAGAATTTGAATCATTTCAACTTTTTCATTTACTGTCGCTAATAATTTTCATTTGGTGGGCCATAGCAATACATTGGGATTTCAGCAATGTCAAGAAGCAAAGAAAAGATCTACTTGGTGGGTATTATGTGGTCTACACTTATTTCCATGACTATTCCTCTAAAAAATGTGAAGATCATTTCAAAATATGAAATGCCATACAATGAAGCTTCCAAACTGTAAATATTTTTAGGTAGCTTGGGGCATTGTACCTCCCATATTATTGGTAATTAATGTGCATTAAACACAATATTCATTACCAAGTCTCATTTCAAAATTTGTATATAGTCATCTTTTATTGTTCCTAATCAAGGTTTTTATTTCCCACTTTATGGTTTCTTGCAAGTCTCTTTCACGCTATAGGATTGTGCTTGAGAGTTCAAATATAGAGTCCTTAAGATCCTTGGCACTATTTGGAAGAGATGTTTTTAGACTTCATATGGCCAATATGGTATGTATTGTGTTGTATGTTGTAAGGATGATGTACATACCCATTTTTAATAATTGCAAATGAGCTGTGTGTAGATACTCATTTGATAATAGTCAAAGTTTTGTCTCTTCATTTTTCTTGCACATTATTTATTTTTAAATGGAAATTGCGTCAAATAAGTTTCATTACAAAGGTCCATCATCAAGCAGACATAGGTATACCCATCGACCAAGGAAGGAGAGCAACAACCAACTCTTTTATGTCAACCAACTCTGATCTATAAGTTGTCAGTTATCCCAAATGGACCGAATTAGTTACCTCATGAAAGGTTGTTGGACACAAGATTTTCCACTTAGAAGAAATATTAGTCATCTCATTAAATGTTTCTAATACAATCTTTTCCACTTATAAGGAATGCACATCACTATGATCATATCTTAGAGAGACCATATCTTAGACATGCATGCTTGCTTGCTTTCTTGATTGTTGATGCCATTAGTTTTCTATGCAATGAGCATATCTTCAAAGTAATTACAATTTCAATCATATGAAGGGCCATTTCAAATTCAATTTAAAATTTGGAATGTGTGTTTATCCTCTATTGCATGTTAGTAAATTTCATTTGAGTGGTAAATGCATTCTATATTTAATGCAACCAACTCATCCCACTGTCAAAGTTTAAGTTATAATTGTTTATGATAATATTAAAACAATAAAGTGTTATTACTTTTATTTGATGTTATACATTTCATTAAAATGAAAAACTAGTTAATAAAATAAATTTAAATCAACAATTATTAGAAATTTATAGTTTGTATTACATTTGCAGAATTCAAGCACCCATTTTTTCTAAATCAGTTTATGTATTAAAAAATAATAATATCATCCATAATTATATTACTTATTTCAAATCTTGCAAAATGTTGGATGTTGAGTAATTGAAACAATTATATGTGTGTGTGTGTGTGCGCGCATGTGTGTGTGTGTATGTTATTATTTGTATTTGATGTTATATATTTCATTGAAATGAAAAATTAGTTAATAGCATATATTTAAATCAATTATTTTTAGAAATGGAAAATTAATTAATAAAATAGATTTAAACCAACAACTCGATTAATAATTTGTATTGCATTTTCAAAATTCAAACATCTCTTTTTTTAAATTGATTTATGTATTCAAAAGTAAAAATATCATCCAAAATTATATTACAAAATTCTTAAAAGAAATTAACAAAAACCCCACTTACTTGCAACAAAGTGTTCTCCACGGTGTTTTTCGTGGGCTATAATGATTCAACGACAAAATTATTTTTAATCATCTAACGGATTAGATCAATGGTGTAAGATAAGTCATGGTAGCACATAGGAGAGTTCTTCCCAGAGGGAAAAGCCTTACGAGGTAACAAGATTTGGGTTAAAATTAATTAGGAGAAATTCCTTAAAAATATATTAATTACAGTCGTTTTTAACTTAATATTGAGAATGAGTAAATATATAACGACATGTAGTTTTGAATTTAAAAAACTTAAAATTTAATTTAAAAAAATTAAAATTGAAATTAATACCTAAATAGTAATGCTATTGGTGAACAAAGACAGTCAATTATATTGAATGCGTTAAGATAGAAATAAAGAAATATAATGAGCTCTCTACGATCGCTGCTTCTCTAGTGACCTTGTAATATATATATTTTTTTAACAACATGGTGAATCGGTAACTGCCGGTCTTAATCTTAGGAAGACCCACGATCAATTCTTGTAGCTTCCATTATAACACCAAAAGTGCATCCAACAACCTGTAAGTAGATATAATAATTTCTTATGATTTTGGCAAGAGCCGAGACTCCAGCTAGTGGGGAGTCGACTCCTTCAGCCGCCGCACACCATAAAAAGACAATATACTCAATGCGATTTGAACCCTCGCCTCGTGGGTTTCAAAAGAGACCTTCTAAACAGTAGAGGACCACAAAGGATCTGGGCTAGTAATTATGCTGTAAGGAATTTCCCTAGAACTCCCTTATTAGCCACCTGTCCTCATTATGCACCATTCAATTTTTTGTTAGATGATTGAATTATACTTCTCCATTGATTTGAGATACACCGACATGTGGCAGTTGTTGTAACTGGTTTCTTGATAGAATGTGATGGAGCAGCTTTTTTGTTTAAGTTATTCAATTTCTTGATTGCACATAATGCATTTTTGTTTCTGTTATTCAATTTCTCGAATTCCAGAAGGCCCTTTTGTTTCAATTATTCAATTTATCAAATTTCCTTTTGTCTCAGTTATTCAATTTATCAGAATTTTTTTGTTCAGTTATTCAATTTCTGGGAATGCCCTATTGTTTCAGTTATACAGTTTTTTGTCATTCATTTTCTTTATAAAAGTGTGATTTCATTCTCATCGAGGGACTGCTAATTTTCTTTAGATAAATTATGAAACTAATTTGACAACGATTCCTGAACTTTTTGGGTTTGAATCATGTGTGTGAGCTGGTTGTTGTATAAAATATTATGTGAATAAAAAACTGGGAGTTGAAAAGAGGAGAGTCCCAGACTTGAGCATAGAGGCAGAGAGTTATCGAATGCTTATCAGACCCTGCTTCTTAAAATTAA